>JAOYNN010359793.1:0-15466 GCA_025770095.1 Goniobranchus kuniei
AAGACACAGAGAGAGAAATAGAGAGAGAGACAGACAGAGTCGGAGAGATAGAGACAGACAGACGGACAGACAGACAGACAGACAGACAGAGACAGAGAGAGATAGACAGCGAAAGAGGGAGATGCGTTCATTGGAAGTAGTCCATATTAATCCAAGGCTACGATAATCAAGACCCTTCCACGACATATTGCTATTCTTTTGTATCCAAAACCATGCAACGATGCTTTCTGTTCTTTTTTTTTTTACATCAAGAAGCCAAAATTCATATAGTATCTTTAATCCTTCTGATGGTGATGAAGGACCAAGAATTCTTAGGAATCGCCAATTTCAGTTCTGTTTCACTTATCTTGAGCCATTCATACAGTCTAGATGGAGCTTCTCCGTGTTTACGTCTTGGCCCTTGGGTTTTAGATGATTTATCCATTCATCAGCGAAATCCAGCTTGTACCGAATGCTATGTTTTCATCTGTGGTACATCTCAAGGAGCGGATTGTCTCTGTTGGGTCACCAGCAGAATGGCCAGGTGGGATACTTTTGCATGGATCACTCGATGTGAAGTTCATGAAGAAATCATGACAAAGTCAAACACTTTGAATGATCTTCCAATGACCTTTGCTTTCCGAAAAACATTGATATAGTCCATAGGCACAGATATAGTCACATTCTATAAATAGATTCAATAGACTTCCATATAAATATGTCCATTTACCAAATATTTTTCCTCAACAGTAATGTTCTGCTTAGAACAGAAATTGGAAATGGCGTTAGATAGAGTGACATTCCTGTTGCGATAGTCACAACCCATCATTTTTGAAAATTCAGCCTTTGTTGGTGAATAATCTGTGATGCGGGATGAAGACTCCTTCATGCCAAACGTAGCATTGTTAATATAATTCGTTGCGAGGTGGATAAAAGCAAAATTGTGTTCTGTTAATTTAGTCTCATAATAAAAAGCTAAGGCTTTAGGGATGGTGCAAGAAGCACTGATCGTAAATCCATGGCAACTACACAAACTTTATCTTTTTCATGGCTAGGATTTGCCAGTGTCTTGTCCTTGTTTTTTTAAATACTATAATGAATACCTTGATGCATGCAGTTCTGACAGTCTCCTGACAGAGTCAGACATTACTACATGCTCTAAGGAGTTAAGCAAGGCCATTTAACAAGGTCGCAGTGTATTATTTTTGCCTGAGCTTTTCCTGCAAAGTGAGGTGCACCTTTGGCAATTGGTCAAGAAAATTCTGAACTACAAAATCTTTGTCCTCGGAGGAAGACTTTTTATTGTAGCACCTAGCGTTATCTGAGGGCAAAACGGGTTGAGTTAAAGAATCACCAGGAGCTAGGTGTGTCACCTCTTCCTGGTCCTTTACGTCACAGAAAATGATATTCCTTACATGCCATTGCCTTAAAGAAGTGGTGTTTGTCAACATCTCTTTTGCACATTGGAATTTCATGCCATTCGTTTTGAAGAAAATAATCAATTATCCATTACTTCCTAGAGCCGTCAGGAACTCTTTTCAGTTTTAGCATACTTTCAAGTAGCCTTTTGAGGTAGGCAGCTTACTTATTTCACGATAACGGCTATACATAAGTGAATATAGCCATTCCGATTTGATTCATTGAATTCGTGGCCAATTTTACAGCCTTAAGCTTCCTTCATTGTTCGAGCACTGAATTCCTTATTGCATCGTTCATAGGCTTTACCAAGGAGTGTAATAGAATCTGTTGTTTTACACATCTCACAGGGTTTAATTATTTTACTCTGTTTCCGTTCATTTGGATCTTTTCTTCTTTTCTCAGTAGTAGATTCTGCAGAATTAAGGGAGATGGATCTTCCACATATGTGGAATATATTTTATAACCGGCGATTAAGCAGGGTTAAGATCACTACTGCAATCTGGTGGTGTAGCAATGCTTATGAGCCTTATGAGTGCATTAGGCACCAGTCAAGGAGCTTGAATCTTAGTGGAGCTAGTCAGGGAGCATTTCCGTTGATGGCATAAAGTTCCTCGTTGCCCACTGAGAAGAACAAATCCTGTCATTGCCATTGGAGGCCGAAAAAGAAAAGCGTTTCAATCATTTGAAAGAATTAGTATGCACAGTGGAAATAATCGCTTTTACTGGACTTGAGGATCAATCCAAAATTACAGAGCTAATAAAAGAAAGAGTGGAAGTTTTTTTTTTCCTCAACAGCCCTGTTTTCGTGCAGAGACATCTGAAGTATTCTGTTGCCACTTCTGAGAGCATCCATCTTGTTGTTTGGGGTGGCAACGAATTAAATTGATTTCTTGAACAAAGGCGAGGAGATCCATGAATATTAAGACAATCCGACTACAGCACGTTGTTTTTTTAATATTTAATGACTGCTCCCCCAGCATATGTTTTGAAACAATATATTTTCATGAATTATTTTTTTCTCCGTATAGTAAATTTTTTCTTCGATTATCGCTGGGAAGGTTTATTTTGTTATCACGGTTTTACAACACATCCCCCCCCCCTCCTTGCTTCCTTTAGCTATTGCATTCTCTAGCGCTTTCTCTAAACCATTTGTGCTTCCATATTTCGCCTCAGGGAAAACAATATCCCAGAATGGACATGTTTTTTTTTTTATTTTGTGATGTATTATCTTTATCTGTTCATAAAAAGGGCACTGGCAACAAGTTCGGTTAAATACATTTGTAGTTTTGCATACTTTTAAGATTGATTTGGGAGAGTGATGGGAGAGAATTCATAGTCTCTCTCTCTTTCTCTCTCTCTCTCTCCTCTCTCTCTCTCTCTCTCTCTCTCTCTCCATAAAATAATAAAATAAAATGGAAATACTAATTCCAGAACTATCATAGCCAGAGTCCAAAAGTAAAAAAGATATCATGGATAGTTCTAGTTCAAAGTAAAACTAAAAATTCATTTTGAAATAAAATTTATCTTATTTGTCAATGCTTTGATCAATCCTGTTAGGTTACTTGGGATATTTTGGCTGTTAAATCTCCCTATTTTCCAGGGATTCCCTCACCTAGTTTCAGGTTTGACTGCAGGTGTTTGGTTTTTATCCTTGAAAATGTTGAAGAATGATCTGTTCTGTAGGAGCAATGAAACTACCAGACGACATTGTTCGTGCCAGCTGTAATATGATCTTCGTGTCAGTTTTTGTCACTTCATATATTTGATGTTACGGGTTGATTCTTGATGATTTTGAATTTTATAATCAGATGCATATTTATAACAACTTCCTTGCTGGTTCTTTTCGTTAAAGCATACCGATTGGACAAAAGGAACTGTTTGGTGCTGGCAAAAGTAGAGGAACTATGTTTATATTCGAATGCCTAACTACATATACATTTGTGTTCCTGTTTGTATGGTGATGGCCGCTCCGATGGCCTAGTGATAGAGCGTTTACACCGGAACCAGGAAATCGTTTTTTTTTATTACCAGCTGAGTCATGCCTAAGTAGCACCATAGTTCAGATAATCTACGATGTTGATAAGGGACTTTAAAGCCTGCAAAATGCATTGACTTATCCGTTGGCCCAGTGGTAGGGCATCCGCCTCAGAACCGGGAGATCGTAGGTTCCAGTATGGCATCCTGCATAGGTGCCACATTTCCGCCATAAAGCGGAATTCTGCTTTTTTCGTTTCGCCAGAATGAAGTTCCGACTTTTTAAAAATAAAAGACGGTTGGAACTTGCGCTGCAAAAGCGAAAATCAGAGGTCACGGAGATCCGAATGTGAAAGTAAAAAACCCCGATGCGGGAAACTGCTGGGCCTAAGTGCTTTTCAACTCATTCCTTTAAACGTATAGGCCCTAAACAAAAGATTTCTGTAGTGGATGGACTCGACACAATGGCGTGATGGGTCATCATTGAAAGAGGAGTGAGTGCCCGAGAATTCGACAAGAACATTAAACATAAATGAGCCATTCTCAAAAGGAAACACCCAAAATGTCACATATCCAAGGCTGATTTTAAATTGGTTAATTTCCTTATAAAACTCACCAGGTTTTAAAGAGCATGCTTTTAAGTAATAGAAAATAAATGTTTGGAGATAGTTTTGCGAGTAAATGTTGGGTTATCTCTGATTTTCTTTGCTTCAACTGTCTTCCGGATGTTACTGATGACATAAATAATAGTGGATTTATTAATCATATTGACCTAAACTGTAACAATTTGGCATCTCAGAATGGAAAATGTCATGAATAGTGATAAGAATATCATAGTGAATATTGAAATAAGAATATCATAGTGAATATTTGAAATAAGAATATCATAGTGAATATTTGAAAAAAGGATATCATAGTGAATATTTCAAAACCCCCATAATTTGTAGGACCAATGACCTACGATTTATGTCATCATAACATGTGGAAGAACCATGGCCCGTGTTTTTTGTGTGGCACCCACTGTCTTGCAAAGATTTTGAATATTTCTTAAATGTTCATTAATTCTAGCCAAGGGCTCGAGTTCATTGTGTGTATCTAGGCAATAATTCTTCTCTTTCAACATACTCAGCAAAATTTTCTTCCGTATGTTAACAATGACATAAATTTATGTCATTTATAACATATGGAAGTTTTTGTGATTTCATCACATTTTTATATTTGCTCTTTCATTGCAATTGAAATTTTCCCTGTCCACCATTTGCAGTGGTCTCAGGGTGAATTCAGAGGAAGCAGCACGCTGAAAGATAAGTGTATAAGTAAAGTAAAAAGTAAGGGTGAGAGCAAAGACTCAGGGCCTACACTCCTTCAAGAGTACAAGTACAAGTAGTTTGTAACACGCATCAATGGTACTTGAACTTCATTCAAACAAAGGAAAGCATCCGAAAATTAAAAAGAAAACACATAAAAGCAGAACTCACACTCAAGACATAGCGTCAACTAAAATAAGGAGCAAACCTTACGTTTAAGGCAAGGATAAGTTTGTTCTTTCAATATCATTCACTATTATTTATTACAATACAACGGATGAACAAAGATCTACAACAATAAAAAAATAATTATTTGAAAACTGAATATCATCGTTTTATTTTATTACACGAAATAATATAATAAATCGCTTTCATCTTAATAAATAATGCCGCCATGAAGTGCAATACAAAGTTTTCATCGGCACAACCAATCTGCAAACTATCTGTCACTGCAGCTTCTTCATGCGCAATCTCAAACTTTCTAGATTTAGTCTTCTGTATGTTACATTCATGCAATCGTCTTCCATTTGCTACAGAGACCTAATGATGACAGAATTGAATTTGAGATTCTCTTGAAATAGGCGCTTTCACTGATCAACCTTTGCAGAAACAAAGACGGGGGTCATTTCCAGATTTTCATAAAACATTCCCTTGGTCCAGAAAATGAAAGTAACGCATTGCAGGCGGTGCTTCCGTACGTTACTAAATGACATAAAACTAAGTGCTTTCTTATAAAAGGCTCTTTCTCTCACAATAACCGTTGAATTAAGTCAGGCTGGGCATAAACCTATTGTATTTAATGCATCCTTTCTGTATGAGTATTGAGAACATTGATTTGGTAGAATATCACAGTAGATATGACCTTCACAAAATTAGTCCCCTGATGACGTAAAGTGTAACATACGGAAGTATGGTTTTAAAATTGCATTTGAAGACATAAAAATGTATCTATTAGTTAAATTTGTGTGATAAATATGTGCCTTTAAACATCCTTTGATGAATGATGTATAGATTTTGCTGCCAGAAACACCTAAATTTTGTAGAAACAACAACACATGGACACCAGTTTTGGGTGTGACTTTTTTTAATGCGAAATATGCACAAGAATTTATGGAAAGTTTTTTATAGTTTTCTTTTCCATCGCACTTGTTATACCAAACTGTGTTTATTATCTGTCCTAAATGTTGCATCATCGAGTTTGGTTCAGCAACGAAAATTAGGCATAGAAATAAGCCCATGAAATCGGCTTATGAGTGCGACCAGGACCTTTTTAGAATTTGTCCTGGATCGAGAAGATAGACCATAGCGATACTGTGTTCTCTGAGTATGTGAGAAAACTGGACAAGCCAAGAATTATTTGTGCTCGTTGTGTGACACAAGTTTTATATTCACCCACTTAGCATGCTAACCAGCTATCGCATTCCAGATATAGAATCTAGATAGAGTTGACATCTACGATCTAGAATAGATTAGATTAAATCTAAAATCTAGATAGGGATCTATTATCTGAAATCTAGGTCTAGATCTAAATTCTAGATCTGTCTCTGTAGACTTTCTTGATAGAAAGACCAGGACTAGATCTAGACTCACATCTAGAGTTCCTGCACCAGTATCCGTTGTGTCCTATGCCATTATGATTAATGGGCATCGTCGCGTCTTTTGTCGCGGAAATCGACATTCTCCATGTAAAGTTCCTCCTTTTTCAAAATTTGTTTGTGGCACCTATGATCCTGTCATTTCAGTTTACAAATTTATCCCTCTTAAGCTTGTGTAGTGTCGCGTTCAAAAATTTATTGTTTTACGGTTTCCTTTAAAAGGTGGTACTGCTTTGCTTACAACTGATGTAGACGTATTATTACCGGTAGGTACATGTAATACATATCAATTTTATTGTAAGCAGTCGTTGGTCTGGTTTAAACTTTAAATGTATTGATATGAATTTGGAACAAAATGTATGCATGAATGTGCCTTAAGTCTGCAGGTTTTTAAGATGCGTCAGTCTTTTGTGTCTTAACATTATGAATTATATGATTGTACATTATGAATTGTGTATGTGTGTGTGCATGAGGGTACTTTATGCAATATGATGGAAATGTGAATACTTTAATATAATATGATGTATAATAATATTTTGTTAGGTTCTATGCCAATCCTAACGCAGACACATATGTCTGTTTGCTTTCTCAGTAGTGTCCTTTGAAAAGGCCGAAATTTAAAAAAATAAACAGAAAATTCAGGTGTAGGGTACTGATGTACAGCCAGTTTTATAACTACTTTGATACAGTGAAATCCTCTTAGAGTCAACACCTGGGGACTGTAAAAAGTGTTGACTTAAAGCAAAGTTGTCTTTATCCATTTTACCGGACTTGCTTGTTTCTTCAAGGGTTCCTTTTTCTAGGCTTGGTTTAGGTTGTGTGGTTTTCTCTTCGCTGTAAATAATTCTCTCAGGTTCTGTTATACAATCAGGCGCAAAGGTAATGCAACTCTCACTTGTTCTGCAAATCAATTTCCATTAACTCAGACAATAGTATATGTCCCTTGATTCCCTTTTGCAAAGTGCAATGGTCTAACTGCTAAGTTTACGAATGCCTATGTAATTGCAGAATTTGGGAGTAATTGGCTGTTTGAGGTGTCGAAAAGTTGGAATTGTAGATTATGGGGAAGCAACTTAAAATTGAAAAGAAATGAAAATTTGGTAGCATGAGTCTATTGAGTGATTGTGCGTTGCTTTTGCCTATTACTTTATAGCTCTTAGTTTTAGTAGTATCTGTTCAAGGGGCATTTGGCCGAACTAGAAGAAGGTGGGTGATAGGGGGTAGGAGGTGGTATTCAGAGAATGGATTCAAGACTATCTTGGGACTGGCATCAGATTCACCTGACTTCTCCGCTGTTGTATAAATACTGGTACTTTTTGCAATGTGACGTGTATAACCGTACAAATGTGTATGGTTCCATGATTTCATCATGTCTTTGTTTGTAATTCAGTTTTATTTCTGTCCGATCAAATGGAATGGGGTTTCCTGTTTGGGTGTAGTGCGTCGAAAGTCAATACTTTTTAGATTATTTTATTGGTGTTTTTTTTTTTTTAAATGTTTGTCACCTTCGTTTGTTGTTGATTAAATCATGATAAACATCAGGTTTTTCTGATGCAAATTTCTTCATTCATTTTTGGAGCTGGTGTCAGATTGACACAAATTCCAAAAATAAACAAAAAACCAAAACAAAGCCAAAATAACAGAAAAATGTTTCAAATTTGCTTCCAACTCAGAGATGTCTTTAACCTTTCTCCGATGACCTTTTGACTGAAATTGTATATTTTATATTTATATTACAGATATATTTGTGTTAACATTATATAAAAGAAAGCAGTAGTTGATATATGCGAGGTTCTGATGTCTTTGAGCTTATTTGCAACAACCAAAATGTCAGCCCAAAGGACATGTACTTCATAGTTGGTAGTGATTGATTGGGGAAAGGCGACCTTCTCATCCACCCATTTGACATTTCTCTTCCTTATCCCCTCCTCCTGCTCCTCCTCCTCCTCCTCCTCCTCCTCCTCTTACTACCACTACTACCTCTACTACTACTACTATACCACTGCTACCATCTACTACTACTACTACTACTACTACTACTACTACTACTACTACTACCACTACTACTAGTGCTGCCGCTGCTGCTGCTGCCACAGAAGCTGAATTGTTAATCTGTTTGTCAAATGAATGAGAAAGTTTCCTTACGGTACCCTGTTTAAACGTGGCTATGTTAAATTGTTTTTTTTGTTGTTTGTTTTTTTTTTTAGTTAAATGAGGTCTTCATGGATAATAGTGAAAGTAAATTTTATTTTATTGTATCCATTTATCAAATGGGAAAACTATTCATGTACGATTTTGATGTCAACTTGCTCATAAGATTGAAAAAAAACAACAAAAAAACTAAACAAATGCAAAAACAAATTTTGTTTGGGATTTTGTGTTTGAAAAAAACATTTTTTTTTATCCTGCATGTTCTTTATATCTGATTATGTAAAATGTTTTGGCAGTGTGCGTCTTACATGTGGATGAGATGATGTTGGAATCTTTCAACTTATGGAGCAAAGGCACTACACAACGAAAACATAGGAAACTTTGCCAGTACCCTTAACATGAAATGTAGGTTTTAGGTATTGTATTTTCATTTGGTTGAAATATATAAGAAGAAAAACCATTTAACTGTTAAATTCAAGTCTTCGGGATTCTCTGAACTCATTTGCTGCCAATATACAACTGGGTGTTTGGTCTCCAGACTGAAGGGCATCAATACATTTCCTTTGCTCACACATGAATAAAAGCACACATACAAATACGCTCCATCAGAAACCATACTTCAACGTTAAATACACATGTCCAGTGAATAAGTTGTGAGTATGACAACACAGTCCGGGGACTACATTCACAACCTGTATTTTGAGAAGTAGTGTGTAGATCTTGCAAACTAAAGGAACAGATGGTTGGGAATAATAACTGCAAGTCATGTTGGGTCCGCGTAAGAACGACTTGATTCTGAAACCTCCTTTATTAAGGACGCAACATAGTCGAGTGGTATTGCGTTCGCTTTTCATGGCAAGGCGGAGGGTGCCGACGCCGAGGCCCACCATCAATTCCAAGTGGTGCAGGATTTTTTTCTTGTGTTCTTTCCTTTGTGTTGTGTTGTCTCTGTCCTGACTGGGGTTTCACTAAAATTTCTTTGCTTCAACTATTTATTACTGTATTAAAAATATCCCCAAGCCTCTACTTGTTTCTTAACATGTATTTTTACTGTGACACAGAGATCTAGGCCTCACTTTCGGTTCAAGTGTGAGGAAGAACAATCCTCTACCATACCCTATGTTATATTTTCATTCTTTGCACTTGATTGAAGACGACTAATTTGGAATATTTCTTTGTTGGTAAACACAAGGCATTTTATCCTTTTACATTTTTGGGGTTTTTTCTTGGTCATATCTGCGTGGTTGGCTATATTAGGCTTTTAGACATGGCAGTGATTATTCAAATTTACCCTGTCCTAAATCACAAGCGAAGCAGGGCATTCTAGCTAGAAATTTTATGACAAATAGCTTTCAAAATGTATATATATGTGTGTATTGTGTACTAGGCATGTATATATATGTATGTATGTGATGTGTATGTATACATAAATGTGTGTTATGTGCTGTGTATGTGTATATGTTTATGAGTATGACCCTTCATGTCAATGCGACTTTCGTTTGCATGTCTGTGAGTTGTCTGACAAAGGGTTAGACCCAAAACGCCATTCTCCTCTCTTGTCTGTAGGGTTGAGTTTTACAATTTTATATATTTTACTATTATTTCCCTTTACTCACTCAACAGTAGCACCCTACCATTGTTAAGAGTATTCTAGCGTACTTTTCATATTGCCCATTTATCAGTATCATGCTCGTCATTAATACTGGTCAATTATCAGAAGTTGCGATTCTAATTCTGATTCTGATAATAATGATACTAATAATCATAATGAAAATCATAATAATAATCATAATTATTTTTAAAAAAAACAAAACAGTAATAATCTTTAATCATCCTTTACAGGAAATTTTTCACAAACATGTTTGAAATGAAAATAAACGATTAATCTAAAATGAATACGAAACATACAGAATCTGAATTTTGAAATAGGCGACAGGTAATTGTAGCAGCGTGGTTATGAGGTCAGTACATTAGACTTGTAACAACAGGGGTCCGAGTTCGAGGCTGGGCCGGGTAGTGGCGCCGTTTAGTCCTTGGGAAAGGCTATTTACGTACATTTCCTCACCCCACTCAAGTGTTATTGAGTACCCGACCATAGGCAGAGGAAGATCCTGTCAGGATGCTAAAGTGCGTCTGTAAAATGGCTCCATCTCCTAATGGAGTTGAGAAGATGTTTGGTTGGATAACGCCTGTAAAGCGCTTGAACACATTTAGTGAATTTAGCGCTACTAGTGTGAAGCCTATTCTTCGAATGGGAGTGAAAAGGAAATAGAAAGAGACTGTCTCTCCCACTTATGTAGTTTTTATTCTCCGCCAAAAAACGAAATGCCTAGGTTATAGTATTGGTGTAAGTTAAAGATTGCATGAGAGGAAGAGGCGGTCTCTTTCTATTTCCCTTCTTCTTTCAAAAACCTAGATCGAGATCGAGATCTTGGAGTAGCCTAAAAGCCTGGGGTGGAACACCGAAAACACAAGGAAGTGCTCGTCGAGAGCAAAAGCGAAAGAAACAGAGGTCACGTGATAGGGATACACCGGGAGAAGTAATTGACATTGAGGTTGAAATTTTGAAATAACCACTCTTAAAACATTTTCATGGAAAGTGGCAACTCTTGCAAACTTTTCACGGAGCAATGCACAACTTCAGAATTTTTGCTTTCTTTTGAGCCCAAGATCACTAAAATCCATTCTGTATTTTTTATGTTCTTGCGGAGAGAAAATGTATTAAGTTCTGTCATTTATAAATAGATATAAAAGCTCAGATTTTTTAATGTAAAAACATAATGTCGAGACATCAATTCATCACATACATAATGCATTTGGTGCATGATATTCAGAGTACATTTCATAATCCTTGCATTGATTTCCGTAATAAATAATTTGTGCTTGTAGAAGAGGTTTTGAGTATAAATGTTAAAAAATATGTAAAATGATTTATACCGTATTCAAGAGGCAAACATAATAGAGTTCATCTCACTTGTGTTGCGATGAAATTCTTTCTGGAATTGGATATGGCACGAAAGATGTTGGGATTGGAGGTGGATACGAAGTGAAAATGGTATATATCTATCAAATAAAATATGGCAGTTGTCTTTTGGAATATTTCATTTTAATTCATTCGTCACCGTGGGCAAATTCATTTAATTCATATTCAGACGTGTTATAAAGGTTGTCACAAACGCATGTAAAATGAAGTTACAAAATCAAATAGTATATGGTAATAATATTGATCGGGTAGAAAAGAGATGGTAACAGTATGGAAACATATCCTAAATCAAATTTAAAATGAAATTATTTTGTTTAAAATTCTTACTCCAAAGGGTAGGTAAAATGGACTTTACATGGAGCTCTGTTTTGGTTTTCGTGAAGATATACAATATGTATGCATATATATCTTTCATGTCTTTTGGATCTAGATATCTTAGCTTTGTTTTTTTTTAAAATGCAGAAATTATCGTAAAGGTTGTTCACATATTTATTTCATCATTACATTTCATCCCTGTAAATCTCTAAATGCGTAAGTCCGAGTCCACAATTAGGTCAAATGTTTTTTTTTATATTCTGAAATCAAAGGAATAAATGCCTGGCTGGCTTCATACACTCCCAATTCATCTTAGTAGTAAGTTCAGGAGGATGACAATATTGTACATGATGACTCTTCTTTGATCATAGCAGATACCATTATGTAGCTGAATTAATTGATATTGAGTGAGTTATGAGCATCAATGATTGACTCAATTAATAATCAACGAATATATTATAAAAATATATTTTATAAATTTATAGGTGTATCCTTTTGGGTTATATCACAATAATGTTATCGACAACAGTCAACTCAAGTCAATGTTAGAAACGAGATGAGGAGAGTTGGAAATTTAATACAGTATATGCTGCGTAAGTGCACGCACCTCGGAAGGAAGTCAGAGCGTGCACTTGTGCGAACTGTGCATTTGCGCGAAGCACTGGTAAATATGCCGTTACGGCAGAGATCTAGATCTATGTAGTGTAGGTAGAGTTAGGCCTACAGTTGATGATGCCAGTGCGGTAGTCAAATGAGACTAAGATGACATTCCCTATCTAATCTTATCAACTCTCTACACATGCAACGATGATGTCACATTGCTGTCATAACACACGCCGGCCTCATACGAAGCAAACTTATAGCGTCTAGTCAAGTCATTGGCTATCCTAGGCATCAACAATGTACCTTTAATCACTTCAATTTCAATACCCATGATGTGATCACGTCACACCTTATAACATGTAATGTGTGGGCTATTCTTAGACTACCGACCAATGCACTATCCACGAAGCTCTCATGGGATGGGTAGGGTGTAGGCGAAGCGCGTTCTCTTTGGGTGGTGGAAGTAATGAATGGGAGGATGGATTGTTCTTATTCATAAAGTGGGCAAGGGGTGGGAGGGGGGATGGATTAGGAGGGGAAGTAAAAAGCGATGAATGGAGGAAGGATGATATGTGGAGAGGAAGAGGCAATGAGTCGACAGCCGTTGCTGTCTTTACACAGTAATTTGCTCAAATAGGTCTACTTTGCTTGGCTAGCTTGACTCGAGCGTGTACTTGTTCGAAGTGTGCGTGCATTTTAGTTTAGACGTTTGATTTATTGATGTAGTGAAAATTCCATCGGCGTGCACTTGCGCAGCACATACTGTACCGGTACATGTTTATCAAGTTTCCTAGAATCGGACATACTTTGGGACCTGTTAACAAGTTATCACAGACACAATTTATTTGTAGAAAGTTCAAGTGAGGTGCAATACAGGCCCCCCCCTTCCCCCCTTATGGAAAACAAAAGAAAATTGTAACAATAAAAACGCAAACGACTCAGGAGATATTGTCCCGGCAGCCATTTTAACACATTACGGGCTCACCGTACCTGACCTTGTGTTTTAAAACTTGAGCCATCCTATCTTCATAAGCTATCGTAACTGGAGAGTTACGTCAGCTTGACGGTACTGGAGTTGCTGTAAACGACGTTGTCAAAACCCTCGGTGGATGATTCTAGGGTGTTGAAATTGGAACCCCTATTCCGGCGTTTGATGAAATAGAACGCTGCAACGCCTACCACAGCGACGACAACCACGACTGCAATGACGATGCCTACCACAGCACCGCTGCTAACAGCATCTGAGCCTAAGGATATGAAGGAGACGCTTGGTTTTAGGGATGTTGGGAAATAATGAAGAACTGGAACTCGGTTACAGCGGCAGAACACAAGTCTGGGGGAAATGCCGTTGTATCCGACGCTGACGCCGGTAAGCGAGAGAGGGAGAGACAGAGAGACACACAGACAGTAGGACACAGAGAGATAAGAATTGATTTGCTGAGAAGCATATTCATATAGGGGTGGGGGATGAGATTTCTATTATCATGCAGCAGCTGACATTGTGAAACACATAAGTGCCTTTTATGACTCTACTGCAAGGCCTTTTGGAGACGCTCATTGTGGGAAAAGCATTAATCTAATTGTTGTCTGTTGAGTCAGGTGTAAATGAGTACCCGTCTCTACACACCTTGAGTAATATATTTTGTGTGGCAGCTTGAATGTGGGGTCAAGGCGTTGGACTTGTAAACGTGAGGTTCTGAGTTCAAAACCGGCTGTGCCATGACGCTGTTTAGTTCCTGGGAATGGCTATTTATACACATTTTCCTCAGCCACTGAAGTGTTATTGATTACCGGACCGTAGACAGAGGAGGGTCTTGTCAGTATGCTAGAGCAAGTACGCCTGTAAAATGGCTGTATTTTTGTATACCCCACATGGAGTTGAGAAGGTATTTGGTTGGAAAAGGCCTGTCGGAGAACACTTATAAAGAGCTTTGAGCACATTTAGAGGATTTGTAATATAAAAACTCTTAAAGCTTTAATACGAATATATTTCTCTTCCACTTTACAGCCTTAATAATTGTCTTTGCTGAACAGTGACAGCGTACACAGTTCAAACATGTTCAACATTGTCAAATTAAATAATTTATTTTACTGGAGTGTAAATAAAATATATAACAGTTTGCTGCATACCTTGATAAGACCAATGAATACAATTTCGAAAGCAAGGGTAAAACAACGCCATATAATATAATTATTATAGAGATATATTTTTGTAGGGATGATTTTTGTCTATTTTATTTTGTTTAGTATATTTATTTTGTTTATTTATTTATCTAAATTATCTTATTTATTATTTATTTATCTAAGCTATCTTATTTATGTAAGAGCAAATTATAAAGTTTAGGGGAAAGACGATTTGCCGGTTTCACTGCCAAAGAGCATACGAGAGGCTAAAACAAATTTTAAGGGAGCCTTAAAAACACATTTTTTCTCATTGTAGCTTATTTGCATGTCTGTACATATGTCAAGCGCCATTTGCCGATCAGCACGATCTTCAGATGACGCAGAACGATATGACGATCCGCAGAAAGCGCGACCATCTCGCCAAGCGTTTTGGGCCCGCCCATACAGACCGCTGGACAACTGCAGCCTTTGTCTTTTGACGTTTTGCGTTTCGTTTCTTAGTGCTTTGCTTTCCCTTTTCATTGCACATTTTAACACTCCCAAATTTCTTCGAGTTACCTTTTCTTGGAGAGACTGACAACAACAATTTCTGAGTTACCTTTACTTGGAAAGACTGACAACAACTGACTGACTGCCAAGACTCAATATTATCAGAATCTCCGGTGATTGTTCGTGGCAACGGTTATTAATGAATTAAAAGTGACACTTCTTTGCACTGTGTTCAGAGTTGAATTGCAGTTATGTTTACTCGTAGCCCCGAATCTTTACATCATTGATCCTCTCTTTGTGCACACTGTATAGATCATGGATCGTCACACAGAGTTATGCAAGGATCAACTTGAGACAATTTTGTCTTCAAAACGATCGCTCACCAAAGAAAAGATCTGTGCCACAGTGGCACACTTGAAGAATTTGGCATAGTTGATATTCAAGCACTTCCAACTCGTTGGCACTTGTTGATCCAAATCCAGCTGCATCAAAAATAGAGCGAGCCACTCATCATCTGCTCGTTGTTC
>JAOYNN010360904.1:0-15465 GCA_025770095.1 Goniobranchus kuniei
AACAAACTTCACAACAACTCCCATTCAACTGCAAAAATATGATTGGAGAGTTGCTAACTGAATGCCAATATTTGCCATCACTGCTTCTTCATTTATTAATATCTCTGTTTATTAATATCCTTCTTCTGGATATTCTTAGAATTACCATTCAGCGTGTTCATGTAGAAAACAGTGATATTTGCTGGCATCCTCATTGTCTATGGTCAATGCCTAGCAACCAAGCGTTGCCGTGGGAATACAATACTTGGTACAATTCCCATTTTCATGTTTGCATTTTGCCATTTCACAAGAGTTGCCCACATTTATTTAACAGTGTAACTTCTTTGACAGTCTTTTTCCCCACCTTTTATTGAGCAGTTTTCTTGTTTGCTTCTTTCCTGGCTCAAAGACCTTCAACCTTTCTTTTTCCTCTCCATCAATTGGTATTGCGATCTTATAGTTGTATTTTCCTGCAGTTATGTTTCTATTGCTTCACACAATTGACTGAAGCTGTTATATGTTACCATCTTCGTCTGAACCTTTTCTTTCTCCTCCTCTGCGCCCGCCTTTTCTTCATCTTGTTGCTGTTTTTGTCTTTGTTGTTGTAGTTCTCGTTGTCGCTGTTGCTGTTGTTATTTTTGTTGTTGCTTCGTTTGTTCAGGGTTTCTGTTTGTTTTGGCTGGTGGTGGTTTTTTGTTTATTGTTTGTTTATTTTTTAAAGGTGGGAGTTGTTGGAGAATTTGGGTTTGTTTGTTCTTGTTGTTGTTGTTTCTTTTTTGTTATTGTTGTTGTTGGGTTGTGTTGTTGTTTTTTTTGGGGGGCGAGAGATTGTTTGTTGCTTCCCTTTTTTTTCTTTCTTAATGTTTTGTGTTGTTTCGTTCTTGTTTTTTTAATTTGTTTTGTTGTTGTTGTTGTGTGGGGAGGTGTGATTTCTTGGAGGGGAGTTGCTGTTTTGTAATGTTTTACTTGTTTGTTTTGTTTTTGTATTGATTTAGGTTTGGTTTTTTGTGTGTTTTTTGTGTTTTGCTTTTGTTTTTTGTTTCATCTGTAGTGGGAGTATGGTTCTTGTTTGTTTCTTGTTATAGACGATTGTTCGTGTGTGTGTTTGTGTGTATATGCATGTGTATGTGACATTTAATCGTAAAACCAAAAATTTCGAAGATAACCCACACCGAAATTCTACAGAAAATTATAGTAATGTTCTATTACGGAGAGGAGGAAAGTACGTCCAAATTCCAAGCAGGGAAATGTTAAGAAGAAGGAAGAGGAAGAGGAGGAAGAAGAAGGAGAGGGGTTCTTTGTGGAGGATGGGGAGTGTTTGTTTATGTTTTTGTTGTTTTGTTTTATTTTTTAGGGGTTGGGGATGGGCTTTTTTCCTTTATGTTGTTTCTTTTTTTTTTGTAGTTTTTTTTAGTAAGATCACGCTTAATAGCCTTCATGACGATGATTTTCTATGGACCAAGAATTCTCTACGATCTTGAAGAAGCTTTGGAGTTGTGTTGTTGTGCAGCCTGCTAGCACATTAGAAAATTATTACAAATGATATATTTTTGTTCATGAAACGAAGAAAATAGTCCTATCAGTAGGGTTTTTTGTTATTATGATTTGTCTTATGCTTCCTGAGATTCCATAGTACGTGTGCATGTGCTGTAATCTCATACTTATGTGTAGAAGCAAAACGTAATGCTGGTCCGTCTTATTTTTTATTCTCCTGTATCACTTTTCTCCATTTCGCAAACAGCCAAGGAAATCGACCCTGTGTACAGTCTCCTCAAATGCGCAGCAGATCTTCCAAAGGTTCCCAAATCCCAGAAAGAGGCTCAATGTGCCGGCCATCTTGGAGGACGAGGTGACAGCAGCGGCAGCACGTCCAAAGCGTCCAGCCCTTCCTCCTCAGGTTGGTCTTCTAAATAAAACACCTTGGCCTTCGTGATTGGCTCACTGACTTGCAGTTCTTGCAGTCTTGGCTGTTGTATTGTATTGGAGCATCGTTGGTTTATTCGATATTACTGTTATTACTATTGTCATCATCATGGTATTATCGGTATTTTTATGCTCTTGATGTGGTAAAGAATACACTGCTCGTACCATTTGCAAGTTTCACAAATAATGAGCACTCGCGCGAATGAGGAGGTTCTTATCAGGTTTATAGAATTTGAGTAAAAGGGGTATGTGCGAAATGTTTTTTTTTAATCGTTAGTGATTTGAGCACGATGCAATACTGGTATGTTAATTTCTAAACCAGTACATGAATATCTGTATAAATACGTTCATCATTCACGGAGAAGAAGAAGAAGAATGTAATTCTCCGCATTGTAATAGGATAGGATTTTTTTTAAATAAGTAAATGTGCCCTTTCATGCAAAATAAATGCCAGAGGATGAATAGGCCTGGCGTGAAGTTCCTTTTGAAAGAAAAGGGTAGAGAATAAACACAGCCACTTGCTTTGTCTTTTGACTTCTGTGCATGATCGAATCTGCTCATATCCCTGGAGCATTCCATATGTCCCCTCCCCTACTCCTTCTACACCTGTTTTTAGTCCTTAAACATTCTAAACATTCTAAATTCTATTTTAAAGGTTAGTCTCCTGTACATGTTTAATACAATGAACAGTGATTGCAAAATGTGTGAAAAGGGTGGAGAATGTGAACATGAATTCACAAAAATGTAGAAAGTGCACACTCTAAGAACAGAGTTGTGTCACAGGAAGCGACATATGAGACGCAATGCCAAATGGTCGAGATTTGAGGACTGAAAATCGCCATTTTGACCAGAAATTGAGATTCAAAGCCAGGCAAGGATTGAGCTCAATATATATGGTTCCATTCTTGTGACAAGAACCTTCTCATTCCGAGTTTGCTCAACATTTTTCATTCAACATTATGAACTTAATCTGTGTCATTGCTATTTTATTGTTGGTGGAAAAAGAGTATCAGCATTATAAATTTACTAAATTGATTTCAATTTTTATATTGTACGTACATTTTAGATATATCTATTTTCATGGTGTTTATAAGAGCATTCTTTTGCACTTAGCATTTCCTATATGATAGTGACTTTAGTGTATCACCTTTTTGACAAATTTATTTGGTATTTTATTTATACGCCTTCATTTATGCTCAATGTTAAGCTTCATTCTAGGCATTTGTTCCCTTTGTTACACGTTGTCTTGACTTGTATTTTTCGGTGTTGTGGTTACCATATCAATGTTATATTGTCGTGTTGAATGTTGTTTGGCGTGCTTGTTCTCCTTCTACTCTTTTTGTTCGATGTAATGTCGTCACGTAACGTTTCTATGAATGTATCCGGTTCTTACATTTCTTTTATTCTTATGATAGGATTTGATAGCGAAATTATGGAATCCAGCAGGGAGCGTTTTTACGTTTCGTTTAGTTTTTGGTTTGTGTGGGTTTTTTTCTTTTATTATTCAATTGTTTGTTGGTTGGTTTGTTTTTGTTTTATTGTCTGTTTGTCTGTTTGTTTGTTCAAGGGGATTTACCTTAGGAGAAGGGAGGACGTGGGAGAACGTGGAAGAAATTAGAGCACATCCTTGATACTTTTTAAAGTAAAGTCTGTAAGGCTATGAAGGAATTGTGAAACTGTACCAATAGTGGCGAATGGGTGAGGTACAATGGATAATAGGATCGATCCAGCAAATTTTCAGGGCCAATATGAACAAGAATGTAACTTTTCCAGAGTACGACAATAATGTTACATGCTTTCAATCAGCATGCTATAACTCCCCTTGACAAACCAGACTGCAATTTTTTCTGAAAGACAATGTTGTAAAATATTTTGAAAGCTAAGCTGCTAATTCCGTAGACTTATAGACTATAAGCTCCCTTGAGAGACAATATTGCAAAATTTGTTTTCAAAGAACTGACTGCAACTCCCTTAAACAGAGCAGAGTGTAACTTCTTTTAATAAACAATAATGTAACATCCTTATAATGACCAGATGGCATTATTCTTTGAAATACAACATAATCACGTCCTTTTTAAGACCAGAATGTAGCTTTCCCTGAAAGACATTACAATAAGGTAGAAGGGCTAGTACATCACTTGAATGGCAATAAGCTAAATCTTCTAGACAGACCAGATCGTTCTTTCACCTGAACGACAATTGTATTATCATTCTCTTGAAAGACCAAAATTGTAACATCCCTTGAAATGTAATATTGTACATCCCTAGATATATCAAACTGTAGCTCCCATTGAGGGATCAGATGTAACTTTCCTTGAAAAAGTATATTGCAGTATCCTTTGAAAGACCAGACCTTAACTCTCATTGAAAGCCAGTGCTGTAACATCAGACGTATTTCTCTTGAAATTGTTTATAACCTTGTTATTCTAGGCCCGACTTGTGTACTGCTAAGGGAAAACACGTGAGACTCGGGGCATGATGTTTGATGTGGCCACTAGATCGTCAAAATTTTGGGTTCAGTTTCACATATCTCGGTTATCCTTTTCTATTTGATGTAAACAGAACGTTCTGGAGCATATCTGCACGGTACCTTTCGCCAGTTTCCATCATTTATGCAAAGTCATGTCTGATACAAATGCATAAAAAATATCCAATTGAGAGACATCCGTACCCAACTTCAAATTAAAACGGGACAAAAAGATAATATAACATTTTGAGCACAACCATTCATTAAAAAACAAAACAATAACTAAAGAAAACAATAAGGAAACGAAATCCAGATATGGCAAAAGACTTTTTGAAAAGTAAAACTTAATTCAGGTCTATCCTATAAAAACGAAAATGACGTGGGATTTGTAAAAATTAGAAGCGTATCCTATTCAAGTGACAAAGTAAAGCTGGAAAAGTAACAGTGAAACCCATTAATGTTTTAAGGGATATAATGATATCACAACTTATAACCAACGATCACATTTTGTAATCTACTTCGTTCTGTAAGCTCAGCAAACCTTTCCGGTAAAACTAATGAACCTGATGCACAGATGTAAGACGCTAGTGCCCAATCAAAGTCTTAATTCACTTTCTTTATCTGGTTTAATGTATCAGCAAGGATTTTATGCACACGGAAACACCAAACTTTATATTGTTTTAAGAAAAGACAGCGTGTTGTTGGAGTTTTCTTTTTTTTTTTTTTTTTGTTTCTCATAATGACTAAAGGGCGCCTTTTTTATCAGAAGACTCTTCTATACTTTAAACTCGTTTCTGATCAGGCTTTCCATTTTCCAAGTAGTTTATCATTAATTCTCTCTGAACAGTGGGGGCTGTAGCTCAGTGCTAGATTCTCGTTACAGACACATGCAGTTTGGGTTTTTGGGGGTGGATTTTTTTTCCTTCGTAGAAGATTTACCCCTATTGCTTCACTCGACCCACGTAAAAATGGACTGCAATAGACTAGCATCCTATTCAGAGAGTGGTGAATATAGTATATTGTCACTATATTGTCATGCTATAGAAACTGGGATAAGCTCCGACCCAATAAACCGATTCGGCTTGAAAGGACTACTTTTTTGCTCTCTGAACTGTTAGATAATGCATTGAAGAATTTTTTTTAAATGTTGAGCATTTTGATCACCGCCTTATAAGTATATTAAATGAGCATAGCATAGGGTTAAAGTAAGAATTAGATTCGTTTTTAAGAAAATATCGTGGTGTAACTTTTTCTTTCTGAATCCCGTTTTCAACTTTAGTTGTAGCTAGGGTTTGTAACGAATTATTCATTTTCAAGATCCCAAAAGTCTCTGGTTAGCGTAAATATGGAAAAACGATCTAATAATAAAATTCAACATGCAGTATAAAGTCGACAAATACACACAGACACACACAACACGGCATAACAGACAGCACCCATAAGAGAATGATGAATAATGTATTCAATATTTGCAATAATATTGCGTCATAAATGCAAAAATAAAATGCTTTGTTCGAAAGGAGAGGACGTAATATAATACATGGAATAAGCTGGATGGTTGGGGGAGGACGGGGTGAGCGAGCGGGCGAGAGAGAGGGGGGAATGGAGAGGCAGGGAGGAATGATTGTAGAAACAAAGTTTTGGATATTCTATCTAATCTTCTATACAGGGTTTTTCGATACCTTAACCCCCCCCCTTTTCCCCACCTTGGCCAGACAAACCCAGAGCAGCTCACATAAAACCAACAACACTCGTTTTGACACACACTCTTTCTAATCTCAAATGCAAAATTTCAAACATTTTTTTAGTGTGTCCACCATTAGCTTTCATGACCGCATTTAGACGAGCAGGATACGACTTCAGAATTGGAATGAAAAATTCGGTCTCAACTTCCTTGTCATCTAAAATACTTAAGAGAGCAGTGTAAGGATTGTCTTTAGACTTCGTAATGGTTTTTCCACCCTGGCCTTTATGATAGATCCTGAATGTTCACGATGATTAAGATTTGGTGATGATCTAGGCCACTCTTTGTTCTCTAACAAATGGACTTGACTTGGGTTTTGTGTGGGGTTTTTTTCTGAAAATGACGACGAAAAAAAAAATACCAACCTGCAAAAAACCACTCCCGTCAGTCTAAAAATAGACATACACCTATGAAAATTTAGATTTTAGATAACAAATACACGTAGTCAAGCTTTTGAATCATATACAGTTTTACGTCATGCCGCTCCTCAGATCGTCTCGCCAATGTGTGTGTGTGTGTGTGTGTGTGTGTGTGTGTGGATAGGATGATTTGTGGGAAGTGTCATCATCATTATAACGGTCGTAATCGTCATTGTTGTCGTTTCCGTGGTTGATATTCGTTTTTGTCAGTCTGCATGCCACACTAGGTATTATCTAGACCTGCTTTTTAGGGCATAGCTTCCCTACTCAAAAGACACTGGGTTCATTGAGATCTAGATCTAGATCTAAGATCTTTTTTCAGATGGTTCACTGAAGTCTTTGTTATCGTGAAGTGTCCCCAAATTATGGTTGTAAGATGGTTTGGAGTTGTATTTGTCCCGGAGAGTTCACCCAAAGTACCATGAATTATTGGTGTTATGATTTGTATTTTGTTCATTGGTTTTTGGTACTGTCGTTTGTTGTAGTTTTGGTTTTTATTTACCTCCAAAGTAAATGTCATTGAGTATTATGCTTGTCTGCAGTCAATCTCTCAGGCCTGCTTCGATGTTGTCACTACAGTCTTGGTCTTTTTTTCGTCCAGAAGTGATGTTCACACCCCCATGTCCACTCTTTTTGAATCTGAATCCCCCAAACAACAATCTATAGGACTGACTGCCATTTTGACGAACAGATTTCTGTAACCGAGAGAATACACGGTTTATATAGCAACATGCATTAGACAATTAATTGTAATTGGACTAAATGTTGGTTCTGTTGGTTGTGCGGTAGCCTGATAGATACATATGTAAATTGTACGTATATACATACACACATGCATACATACACACATATACATATACATATAGGCATATATACATACATATTAATGCATGCAAACCTGAATATGATGGCTTAGATGCAAACACATGCATGTTATATACATGCATACATATATCTCATGAAAAGAGGGGTTTTGGATGTTCTATCTCATCTTTCAAAGATGGCACTTGTCTCTTTTGGGGTCTCACCATCATTATTACGGTCTTGGTCTTTATCGTCATATATCATTATGTATGTATGCATATGTGCATTCATACGTATTGATTTTATATATAATATATATATATATATATTCAACATACATACATACATGCATTGGCCTAAATAATACATGTATAAAGATTATGAGAATGAGATATATTTATATCTGAAAATAATTAATGCAACGTATATTGTTTACAGTTTTTCCACCGGGGTGTAACTTGAACAAACCTGTTGTGAATCCAACAGAGAGCATGAGCATGAAGCTGGTCCTAGATCTTATTTTTTAGATTTCCTGTATGCATGCCCGTCTTCCATGTCCTACTGCCTTTTCCATTCCATGTGTATCTTGACAATGACGTGGCCCTCTGCGCATAAACACAAACAACTTTTTTTCTTTATTTGTCCCAGAGGATATTATTTACTTTTATTTTTGTCTCTCATTTCAAGCTAAACTGCACAGTGGAAATGTTCATTTTTATTCTTTGTGCCTTTTTCAGATACTTTTGCTGAGGTTTTTTGGCAGGATTTGGCGTTGTGGGTCTTTTGGGGGGTGGGTTTTTTTATGTTTTGGTGTTTTTTTTTCGTGGTTTTTGTTTTGGGGGGAGGGGGGGAAGAGGAGCGGGGTTGAGGGCTTTTTTGAGGCGGGTGGTTGTTTTTGTTTTTTTCTTATATTTTACCTTTTTTATGGCTGGGCTAATGTTGATGTTTGGAGGACCACAGGTTTTTGAAAACAAGATCTTTATTGTATGCCTTCCAATACTGCCTATTTATGGCTCTTTAGGGGCGGAGGCAGGATGGAGGACACCTTATGGATAAAAGATCGCTTTCTTAGTAGACATGGCTTTTGCTAAAGTGTAACAATGGCTTTCAGGCAACCCGGTAACAGTAAGTACAATAATGACAGTATAAAAACGCCCGCTGCAAGTACTGTTGAGAGCAAAGAAGGTTAGTTGACGGGCTTAACAACCTCGTTAACACCTATAATTAATAGGAATGTGACAAGAATAGTAACACGGTAACAGGAATATATAAATGATGCGGTAACAAGCTAGAGCAAAATAACACAGTCACAATATCTCGAATGTTAACAGCTAATACGATTTGATAATACAACTGCACCTATGATAAAAGTACAAAAGTATGATGATCAAAATCAACGCCACAATACGAGGCCACTAGTATAAATTATCGATAGAAAAATGGAGATGAAGTATAAGAAACATTTAATTTTGTGATCGAATTTCACGCATTTGGAATAGTCTGCTAGCAAAGGTTGTGTCATCCAAAAGTACCACAAGTTTCGAACGAATCACAGATCGCTACTAGAAAGACCAGAATCCGTTTAATTGGTATAAAGGGCTGCTCAACCCAGGCACACCACTGAAGTACCAGACTCAGATACAGAAGAAGAGGAGATTTTTTTATTGCAGGCTGACCATGCCTTTTACCATTACCGGACTTGTGAGTATTTGTGAGTAAATTAAGTAAAGCTAGTCCCGTACCCATGACTGAGTGTAGGGGAATAAGAAGTAGGGCCCTAATTATATGAATGCAATAAAGGGACATGCTCATAACATGGCTGTTACGTAGAAACACCACCTGAGCTAGCAAAAGCAAAAAACATAGTAATTACAAATGCTAACAGATCATACAATTTGGTAATATTACTGCAACAATAATGACTCGGTCTGGCTCATGACAACAAGTCCTTGCTGTTGTGTCTTAAGGCAAGGCACTTTACATCGTTTCCTCGCTCGACTCGGGCTTGAATGATCCACTAAGTACCAGGTTTAATACAGCGTTGCGCTAATCCGAAGGATATTTTCGCACCTGATAGGATCGTCTTTGGTCATATCTGTCAAGGTGGTAAATAACTGCCATTGCACACTGCCATGAATGTGTGCGCTTTATAAATACCATAACTATTCTTTCTTCATTTTACGTTTTGACTTTATTCTTATTGCTGTTCCTGCCCCTAACTTCTTTTCAGCTGCCAAATAACGATACAATGAAATTAAATAACGACACAACACCTTAAATTATTTCACAGACACCTTTTTCACATTGTGGCCCAGGACGACTACAATGGAAGGTTTTTTTTCATCTCGTTGATTCGGTGTGTTGACTTTTAATAAAAGCTGTAACAGAATATTGGCCGGCACAGTCTCAGAGGATGTAACAGAATATTGGCCGACACAGTCTCAGAGGCTGTAACAGAGTATTGGCCGGCACAGTCTCAGAGGCTGTAACAGAATATTGGCCGGCACAGTCTCAGAGATGTAACAGAGTAATGGCCGGCACAGTCTCAGAGATGTAACAGAGTATTGGCGGCACAGTCTCAGAGATGTAACAGAGTATTAGCCGACACAGTCTCAGAGATTTAACAGAGTATTGGCCGACACAGTCTCAGAGATGTAACAGAATATTGGCCGGCACAGTCTCAGGGGCTGTAACAGACTATTGGCCGGCACAGTCTCAGAGATGTAACAGAGTATTGGCCGACACAGTCTCAGAGATGTAACAGACTATTGGCCGACACAGTCTCAGAGATATAACAGAGTATTGGCCGACGCAGTCTCAGAGATGTAACAGAGTAACATAAAGAAGCACGAGAATCAATTATTTGAGTTACTGTAGGATACTGATGAAACGTATGGGAGATGGAAACAGAATTACGTGAACGTATAATAAATAAGTCGAATAACCATAACAGAGCATTGGCATTTGTAGAGTAAGCCAAACCAGAGCAACAAGAGCATTGAAAAGGCTGTGGTAAGGTAAGAGCAACGTGCCAGCGACATACGAATCAATTATCTGAGTAGCTGTAGTGTAGTGATATAACGTTAGGAAAGGTGGAAACAAAGGAACGTGAGCATACTGTATGTATAACTAGAGAATAACTGTCATGGTTTTGTGTTACGACACAGATACCAGACCAACTAGGAACCTTTTAGAAAGCTGGTAGCAAGATTAGTGTAAAAAAGTTAGTCTGGGCGAATGACCTTAAGAAATTACTGTGAACCAAAGATGTTACCATAAGGTTCGAGTATGTCATAGCTTGTCCCTCTTTGTTTCCCTAGGAAGGAAAGGTTGAAGAAAAGTATGCACGCACAACACTGGCCCACGGGCCCCACCTCTTCCAGCAAGTCTCTGTTCCTTTTTCTTCATCTCGACCTTTCGTTCTCCATTCCTACCTCTTATTCAGCCTCTCCTCCCCTCCCCACACCCACTCTGTCTCTTTTACCTGCTGTTCCACCTTTGCGCGTTTGTTTTCTTTTCTTGATCTTTATTGTTGCTTTAGTTACTAGGTGAAAATTAAACTTCTGAGTGATATAAACCTAACCCTATACATATATCATTATTACAGGATCGGATGTATGGAATTCAAATTCAAATTCAACAATTCTTTATTGTCGCACGTGATAAATACATTTAAATAGGAACAGTCTTTTTAAGCTCTGTAGTGTTTTTTTTCCCGACATTAATTACTTTAAATAAATTACATTTGATACATAAAAAATTTTTAATACAAAAATTCCCTTTAAATACAATGTACAAAGTTAAAAATAGCAGTAAATTAAAATAGAAATAGAATGAAATATAATTGTCATATGAGCACACCTTTCTTTTCTCTGAAATAATAGATGGACATGAATGACAAGTTATATAAGATTTGAAGAGTTATATTTGGATCTCACCCTCCTATTGAATATGTGTGATTTATCACGAATGGTAGTTTATACGTTTACGATCTATACAACATAAGATATTATTCTCCTATTTCAACGACTAGTGTGCATCATGTACTGAAAAAAATATGAAAATCCAGTTTCTGCCAATTGATAAGAGAGAGTATTATTTCTTTGCGAACATCGTGGCAGAAAAAGGGTATTTAAAAAAAAACTGTCTACTTATCGGAGGGTTCATAAAATTGTGTGCCAAAGTTTCGTTGCTATTGTCTTTCTCACTGTTTGGGTTTTTTGCCCCTTTGAAAATCACGAGGAAAATGTCATGGATAGACCTTCGAAGGCAATGCCAAGAACAACCGTTATAAAAAGTACTGTTTGAATATCCGAGGAGAGACAATGTCATGTGATAAGAAATGACGAGAAAAGACAAATGTCTTCAACACCGTCTCTGTCTGAAAGATCTCAAGACAGAGGAAGTATCGGTTTAAAACGACGATTGCTAAGGAGAGGGGTTGGTGTTAAGTATTGAAAGAATGGATGAGTTGTTTTATTACCGGGGTTGGGGTTTTTTTCCTTTTTTTTGGCGGGGGGTGGTGTTGTGTTTGTTGTTATTGTTGTTTTGGTTATTTGTGTTGTTATTGTAAGGTTGTTGCTTCTCTGTTTTGGGTTTGGTGTCCTTTTGGCCGTTTTCTTAGGGGTGAGGGTGGGGGCTTTTGGAGGCTTTTTTTCTTGGTTTGTTTTGGGTTTGTTTTGTTTTGTTTCTTTGTTTTTTCGTATTTGCTTTTGTTTTATTCAGTTTGACTTAATTTACTTCAAGGACAGACACTTGATCAGTTCTAAGAATTCATCTCAGACTGGCCATAGAAACAAATAATCAGTCACTTTTAGAAACTTGCAAAACTGTTGTTTAATAGAAGGTTTTCGTTTAAAGATAAAAGACATGGATATTTGTGCCGATATTTCAGGTAGGATGGAACTTTTCATAATCACAATAACTTCATCTTTCTTAAATAGCAAATATTTGTCCTTACAGTGGCCAATCCCAGTAACCAATACACAAATAAACGGTCTATGATGGGATGCCAGGAGGGGCTCGGGTCTATTCATAATTTGTTATGTGGTAGATGGGTTTTTTTATTTCGGTTTTGGTTTGTCTCTTGTTTTTTGTTTGTTTTTTTATTTGTGTGTTTGTTTTTCCTCTTTTTTCATTTGTTGTTTAATGGGGTTGGGGGGGGGGGGGGCTTAAGGGATGTTGTGTTGTTATTATTGTCGTTTTTGTTTTATCGGTTTTTGTTTGGTATTGCTATTGCTGCCATTGTCGTTCTTTTGTGGTTTATTTTTTATACCTGAACATCTATTTGATGAGCAATGGCTTTTTGTATTGTAACAGATCAGCACTATGTTTGTACTAGTAAATAGCTATTATGTTTGGATTCCTTTGTTCAAACGTCAATCAATTTCTATTGAAAACGTTCAAAGACGTGCAAACGAGGATGCTACCGCACTTGATTGATCTGTCTTATGCCGAACGACTAATATATTATCTTGATCTATGGTATCATTGAGGTATCGAAGAAAACATGGAGACCTTATATAACTATAACGATTGTACATCAGAATGGTGATTCTGAAGCACATCGTTGTTTCAAATATTCACAAAACACATCTACATGCATAGAAAGCTGGCTGTAGGCCAATTTTTGTCTTTTTTACTCCTTTGGAAAAGCTCCGGCTTGGCAATCCACGCAGGTAGAAAGGGTATTTGTAGCAGTGAGAAGCAGTTGTACTTTTTGTTTGTTTTAATTAATGAACTGTTGGTGGGAATAAATCAATGCATAGAAGCTGCGAAATTGCTGACTTCTTACCTAGAATGCGTAAGTAAAATAGTGCCCCCACCCCCACCCCGCCCCAAACACATTTCTAATATCGATGAGTCTGCCCGGATGTTTCATAGGTAATGATTCTTTATTCATATACCCACATGGCTTGTGTAAATGGTGTCAAGATTTTGAGTGAGATCCGTTATCTCCATCAGTGAAACGTCTCTGGATTTACAACTTTTTTAAAACAACTTTTTAAAGTAAATTTGTAAAGCAGGTGGGATCTTTGGCAACTACCAAAATGTAAATATGATTTTAAAAAGTAGTTCGATGGGTGCTTTTTCGTAAAGCTGCTTGATTCGTCAAAAATCTGGTGGAACATGTATCAACCCTCAATAGGCCTTTCATTCTTCAAATACATACAGACTCTGACAAATTATACACCTACCCGTGCATACGGACGGACACATATGCAGAGAAGGGCGGGAGAGAATCAGAGAGTTATAACCAGACGTAGAAGAGGGAGAGAAATGGAAAGGGGGCGGGGTATTGTGGGATTGGGGGAATTCCTTTCTTCTTTTTATCTGACATATTTGTTACATCATGAATGTCATCATAAAGACATCATGTCTATGTTCTGGCCAACGGAAGTCTGCCAACCCAGGCACCCAACCTTTACAATTCAAATTCCGCCATTTGTATTCATGTCTCTTTATGTCAATGGTATGCATAGGCTGGTTTCATGATGTCCCAGTCTACATGGGGAAATAATTGGCGAGCTATGAGCAAACACTTAGAATTCTCTACGTATGCTTTCTGAAATGTTTATTTTTTGTGTCATAATATTTTGTCCATCTCGTCATTTCTATATAATTGCTGTTTTCCAGAGTGGGATCCGTTAAGCTCATATCCCATTCTCATTTCCCAGGCCCAGGAACCATATCGGGGGTTTGTTTGCATGTAGATAAATTGCAGTGCCTTCAGCATCACACAGTCCTGAAAACTGACATAAAAGATGGCAAAAACTTTGACTTCCAACCAATTCCTCTGGGTTTTAAGCTGTTTGGTCGACATTTTCCTTCCTCCAATTCATTGTTTATTAAGCGTACCTTGACTGACTGACTCAAAGCCCAAACCCTCCGCCTGGGCTGCCTTCAGCATGTTGTCCGTTAACTCTCTGCAGTGATGTATGTTGTATGCTATCTGGCATTGTCCAGGTCTTCCTGGGATTTTTGATTACATGATTTGCGTGTCGGCCATACTGCTGTGGTCGTACATGTTTGCAGCCTGCCTCTTATTGTTGTAGACTGAAGCTTCGAGAAACTTATACTTAATCTGTTAGCAGGGGTATCTTCAATCTATCTTAAATTGTGCCCAAATAATCTCCATCTGTGTCTTAGTAGTGTTAAGGGTATAGGAGTTTCATTCGTCTTTTTGTACGGTGATTTGTGTTTTATTTTTGTTGGGTATTTGATGATAAGGACTGTACTTAATTATTTCCTTTGGAAAGTATCAAGTTTGATATGTTCTTGATTTGTGAAAGCCGACGTGCCAAAGTTGTATAGTAACATTGATTTTACAACAGCTTTGTAGAGGTTTAATCGAATCATCTGTTTGCTTTTGTCGTTCCTCATCCATATAGCTTTGAACTTGTGAAGGGCTGAATTTGAGTTTTTTCATCGTACTATGTCGTCACTATCTCCGAGTAACGACCCCACTTTCTTCCCTTTTCTCCTTAATCTGAACAATGCTCTGCATGTTGCTTTGAATCAGTTTGTCTTAAAACATTCACATCTTCACACACCACTAGTACCCACAGCTTTAAAATAATTTCAAAAGTACTTTAGTAACGCTTTGCAAAAATTATGTTAGAACATCTTCATCTAGCAGTAGATGATGTACTGTGACTCATATGAACCCCGATTCCGCATAGAGTAATTCGCTGAACAGTTCAAAATACTACAATTGGTACATGATTTTTACCTATATAAGTGACATGTGACATGCTGGAAATGAACATTGCAAAATATATTCAACTTCGACGTCTGCTGGTAAGACAGATTTTCTTCAATGTGTAAAGGGAATGTCAAAATTCCTTGAATAGTGTAAATACTCTCAAGTCTTATGTTAGCTTTAGTTGTGCGTCACTTTACAAAACGCCATCTTTATTATGTGGTGCCACTCCCGATGAATCCATTTGTTTGCTTTAAAAAAAAACAAAAAAACATTTTGGTCCTTTATTTAAAGCAAACGAATGGATCCATCAGGAGTGGCACCACTTAATAAAGATGGCGTTTTGTATTGTGACAGCACAACTAAACCTATCATTTTAAACGATAATTCAACTTAGTCTTCAGCGACACAGATGTAAACGTTAACC
>JAOYNN010362015.1:0-15455 GCA_025770095.1 Goniobranchus kuniei
GAGAGAGAGAGAGAGAGAGAGAGAGAGAGAGAGACACACACACACACACACACACACCTATGTACCACATCAATTCCAACTGCTATAATATCTAGCTAGCCCTGGATCTAAATCTAGATCTCTAGACTTGCCATTGTCACATCGGTCGGCAAGCTGACCTAGTTTGTCATTGTTCACGTTTCGGAGTTCCATTGACTGTTGGCGGATTAGTAACGTTTGTCTTTGTTTTGTTAGGCTATGCTGCTCCGCTTCAGGAAAATGTTACTTTTGTCAAGAGAAAGTTTCTTAGATATGACGTTTACTTCTTATCTAACAGTATTCATAATTTAAATAAATCGATGTTGTTGAATTAGGGGTGTGATAATACAGTTTTTGACGTATATCGGTAAATATACAAACTCGGTCATTGGTATTCGCTGCGCTCATGCCATGCAAGACCTCGTTTGTATATTCACCGATATACGTCAAAAACTGTTTAATATACAGTATATATGTAGGGGGATGTCGTCGAGCACGATATCAAGAAAATTGGATATCTGAAGCTTCATTGAAAAGTCTAGTGACAAATGAAAAGGAGATGGGATTGCGATTAAGCTCAACTACCAATTTTTTCTGTTCTTTAGAAAAATGACATTTTACTACACAAAATTGTACTAAACTTTAGCCATCAAACAAACCTCGTTTCCTAAATTTATCACGCAGAACGTAGTCCGTCAAAACGAAAGCACCTTTCTGTTGTTGATCACTTCTAGCACTCTTTTTAGTATTTGAATTCTAATTTAGATTTAGATCTAGTTGTAAGCATACATTGATTATTTTAGACTTGGTGTACGGATAACAGAATTATTAGATCTCTATCTAGATCTAGATTTACTCTAGATGTATCTGGTTCTAGATCAAGGCTGTCCTGGTTTGATTCTCAAGACGGTATTCCTGAGAACAGAGACTGAATGCCGGCAGATGCTGTCGGATATTGTGTCAACAATGGTTGACTTGAATGAATCCATGTTGTAACCATTCTATCCCTCCAATCCTTTTCAAATTTTGCATGTGAATACAAAATTATTTGTTCCATACAAATACCAGTGTTTAAGTAAGTCAAATTTAAAGTGATAACGTTATTATCTTTAAAAGTTGAGACGTAGTTGTTTTGTGTTGTTTTTTGTTGTTTTGTTTGTTTGTTTGTTTGTTGTTTTTTGTTTTTGTTTTTGTTTTTATGTTTATGTTTTTTGTTTTTTGGGGGGTTTTGTTTTTTGTTTTTGGGGGGCACCCCATGTATGAAAAGTATTCACGCGATATGACGCCATTCATAATTCAAACTTCTTATCAATTTTAACTGTACGTCCTTTTATAAGTGGTCCTATTGCAATAAATATTTAGATGACAACAATGGGCCAATTGAACCCATGAGATTTTTTCTCATTCTATTCTTTTTTTTCTCATTTAGAGACCGAAAACTGGATCCATCGTCATTGGATGGATCAAGCAGTTTCTTAGCTCTTCTTGGTGCACGCAATCATAACTTTTATGGTATTTCCACTACATTGTCTGACAAGACCATGCGACAAGATTACAGTCATCAACGATCTTTAACAGACAACGCGATTGAGCGAATAAAATCAATGTCCAGGACACCATCTTTGTTAATTCACTCTTCCAGCAATACCCTTTCGCCCACAGCTACAAATGGGTCATTTAGTTTGGAAGTAGACTTACCGTTTATTGGACCATGGAGAAAAAGGAGATTTCCAGCGAAGAGAATACATCAGTTAAGTCGGCGTCTGCTAAAAATATCCAAAAGGCATACAACCTTTACCTTACCTGATAAAATCTCTACGGCATTACCTAAAACGACTAATAACGTAACTAGCAAGCTTACTACCTCCACTATAAACAGCAGTTCAGGCATTTCATCAACTAACGAGGCAACGTCAACTACTAAATATAGAAAAACAGCAATTACTAGGAGAAACGTGGTAACAGCGACACTGCCACCCACCAACGATGCTTTGCCAACAACCACTTTCGCAACAGCCATCAGTGGTGTGCCATTAAAGTTTACAAAACAAGTTAACATAAAAACATATACACAGGCAGCAATAACACCAACAACAACTCCAGCAATAAAAACTAAGACGTTAACCATCCCCACTTCTACACCTTCACCTAAAATGGCTTCAACAATTCCTAAGAGTACTAAAGGACCCACAATTACACCCACTCTTCCATCAACCACTACAGCACCCACTATTCCAACAGTTCTTCTACAAACTATTACTATTACAAAACCCACTACTACACTTTCTCTTCCAAAAACCACTACAACACCTACTACTACACATTTTTTTTCAATATCCACTACAACACCTACTACTACACATTTTTTTTCAATAACCACTACAACACCTACTACTACACCAACTATTCCAAAAACCACTACAATACCAACGACAACATCTACTCTTCCAACAAACACTACAACACTCACTACAACCTCCACTCTTCCTTCAACTATTACAGGTCCCACTACTACACCAGCTCTTCCAACAACAACTACAACACCTGCCACTACACAAATTCATCCAATAACCACTACAACACCAACTACAACATCTACTTTTCCAACAATCACGAGAACACACCTTACAACATCTACTACAACATCTACCTTTCCAACAACCACTATAACACACTCTATAACACCCACTACAACATCTATTTTTCCAACAACCACTAGAACACACACTACAACTACTACAACTACTACAACTCCCACCACTTCACAAATTCTTCCTAAAACCACTACAACACCCACTACATCTACATTTCCAACAACCACTAGAACACACACTACAACATCTAATCTTCCTACAACTATTACAACATTCAGTACACCTTCTATTCCAACAAAGACCACAACACACGCTACAACATCTACTCTTCAAACAACTACTACAACATCCCCTACAACATTTCCTTTTCCTACAATTACTAAAACACCCAATAAAACACCTTCTCTTCCAACAAAGACTACAACACACGCTACAGCATCTACTCTTTCAACGACTACTACAAAACACACTACAACATCTAATTTTCCTGCAAGTGCTACAAGACCCACTAACTCACCTTCTCTTTCTACAACTACTACTACACCCACTGTAAAATCTAAACTTCCTACAACCACCACAACTCCCACTACAAAAACATCTACTCTTCCTACAAGTACTACAAAATCCACTGCAACATCTACTCTTCGTACTATTACAACACCCACTATAACCTCTACTCTTCCTACATCTATAACATCACCCACCACAACACCTTCTTTTCCTACAATTAGTACAACACCCACTACAAAATCTTCTCTTCATACAACTACTACAATATTCAATACAACATCTTCTCTTCCAACAAGCACTACAGCTCCCACTACGACTTCTACTCTTCCAAAAACCACTAAAACTACACTTCCACCAACCACCACAACTCCCACTACTACAGCTACTCTTCCTACAACTACTACAACCCCAACTACAACCACTACTCGTCCAACAACAACTACAACTCCCACTACTACAGCTACTCTTCCTACAACTACTACAACCCCAACTACAACAACTACTCGTCCAACAACAACTACAACTCCCACTACTACAGCTAATCTTCCTACAACTACTACAACCCCAACTACAACAACTACTCGTCCAACAGCAACTACAACTCACACTAAGATATCCACTCTTCGAACAAACACTACAACTCCCGCTACTACAACTATTACAACCCCAACTACAACAACTACTCGTCCAACAGCAACTACAACTCACACTAAGATATCCACTCTTCGAACAACCACTTCAACTCCCACTACTACAACTACTCTTCCTACAACTACTACAACCCCAACTACAACAACTACTCGTCCAACAGCAACTACAACTCCCACTAAGATATCCACTCTTCGAACAACCACTACAACTCCCACTACTACAACTACTACAACCCCAACTACAACAACTACTCGTCCAACAACAACTACAACTCCCACTAAGATGTCCACTCTTCGAACAACCACTATAACTCCCGCTACTACGGCTACTCTTCCTACATCTACTACAACCCCAACTACAACAACAACTCGTCCAACAACAACTACAACTCCCACTAAGATATCCACTCTTCGAACAACCACTACAACTCCCGCTACTACAGCTACTCTTCCTACAACTACTACAACCCCAACTACAACAACTGCTCGTCCAACAACAACTACAACTCCCGCTAAGATATCCACTCTTCGAACAACCACTACAACTCCTGTAGTTATAACTACTCTTCCTACAACTACTACAACCCCAACTACAACAACTACTCGTCCAACAACTACTACAACTCTCACTACTACATCTAGTATACCAACAACCACTACAACTCCCACTACAAAATCTACACTACTAACAACCACTACAACTCTCCCTACAACATTTAGTTTACCAGCAAACACTACAACTCCCACTACAACATCTATTCTACCAAAAACCACTACAACTTCTCCTGTAACAACTACTTTTCCAACAACCACTACAACTCCAACTACAACTCCCACTACAACAACCACTCTTCCAACAACTACTACAACTCCCACTACAACAACCGCTCTTCCAACAACTACTACAACTACAACATCTACTCTTCCAACACCCACTACAGCTCCAACTACAGCACCATCCCTTCCAATAACCAATAAAACTATCACGACGACATCCACACTTCTAACAACTACTTCAACACCCACAACAACATCTACTCTTCCAACAACCACTACAACTACTCTTCTGACAACTTCCAATACAACATCTTCTACTTCTCGTACAACCACTAACAATCCCACGACGACTTCCACTACAACAACCCCTCTTCCAACAACTACTACAACTCCCACTACGACATCCACTTTTCCAACAACCAGTACAACTCCCACTACAACACCATCTCTTCCAATAACCACTACAACCCCCACTGCGACATCTACTCTTCCAACAACTACTCAAACACCACCCACTACAACATCTACTCTTCCAAGAGCTACTCAAACAACCACTACAACTCCCACTGCGAAAACTACTCTTCCGACAACTCCCACTAGAATACCTTCTCTTCCAACAACCACAACGACTCCCACTACATTAACTACTCTTCCAACAGATACAATAACACCCACTACAACATCTACTCTTTCAACAACTACTACAACACCAACTACAACATCCACTCTTCCAAAAACCAATACAACACCCACTACCACATCTACTCTTCCAACAACTTCTCAAACAACCACTACAATACCCATTAGTACAATTATTTTTCCGAAAACTACTCAAACAACCACTGCAACTCCCACTAGGACATCTACGTTTCCGAAAACTACTCAGACAACCAGTACAACATCTACGCTTCCAACAACCACTTCAATTCCGACAACAATATCTACTCCTCCAAAAACCCCTGCAACTTCCACTACCACATCTACTCTTCGCACAACCACTACTACTCCTACTAAGACCTCTACTCTTCCAACAACCACTACTACTCCCAGTACAACATCTACTCTCCAAACAACCACTACTACTCCCAGTACAACATCTACTCTCCAAACAACCACTACTACTCCCAATACGGCATCTTCTATTAAAACAACCACTACTACTCCCACTACAACATCTACTCTTCCAACAATCACTACAATTCTCACTATAACATCTACTCTTCCTAGAACTACTATAAATTGCTCTAAATCTACTTTTCCAGTAACCACTACGATTCCCAGTACGACATCTACTCTTCCAAAAACAACTACAACTCAGACTACAACATCTACTCTGCCAACAACCACTACAACTCCTACTACAACAAATACTTTTTTAAAAACTACGACAACACGCACTACAAAATCTACTCTGAAAACATCCAGCACAATTCTATCTACGACATCTATACTTCCAAAGACCACTACAACTCCCACTACAACATCTACTATTCCAACAAGCTCTGCTACTCCCACTACAACATCTACTCTTCAAAAAACAACTATTACTCCCATTACAACATCTACTCTTCCAACAACCACAACACTTCCCACTACAGCGTCTACTCTTCCAAAAACAACTACACTTCCCACTAAAACATCTACTCTTCCCACAACCACTGCAACTCCCACTACAACAAGTACTCTTCCAACAACCACTGGAAAACCCAGTACAACACGTACTCTTCCAACACCCACTACACTTCCCACTACAACATCTACTCTTCCAAAAACCTCTACACTTCCCACCACTGAAACATCTACACTTTCAACAACCACTACAAATCACACTACAACAAATACTCCTCCAACAACCACTACACTTCCCTCTACAACATCCAATCTTCAAAGAACAACCACACTTTCCACTACAACATCCAATCTTCAAAGAACCACTACACTTCCAACTACAACATCCGATCTTCCAAGAAACACTACACTTACCAATACAACATCCAATCTTCTAACAACCACTATACTTTTAACTACAACATCCAATCTTCCAAGAACCACTACACTTCCCACTACAACATCCAATCCTCTAACAACCACTACACTTCCCACTACAACATCCAATCTTCCAACAAGCACTACACTTCCAACTACAACATCCAATCTTCCAACAAGCACTACACTTCCAACTACAGCATCCAATCTTTCAAAAAACCCTACACCTCCCACTACAACTTCCAATCTTCAAACAATAACGACACTTCCCACTAAAACATCCAATATTCCAACAACAACTGCACTTCCCATTAAAACATCCAATCTTCCAACAACTACTACATTTTCCACTACAACGTCTACTCTTCCAAAAAACACTACATTTCCCACTACAACATCTACCCTTACAACAACAACTACTACACTTCCCACTACAACGTCTACTCTTACAACAACCACTACATTTCCAACTACAACGTCTACTCTTCCAAAAACCACTACATTTCCTACTACAACATCTACTCTTCCATCAACTACTTCACTTCCCACTACAACGTCTACTCTTACAACAATCACTACATTTCCCATTACATTATCTACTCTTTCAAAAACCACTACATTTCCCACTACAACATCTACTCTTCCAACAACTACTACATTTCCCACTACAACGTCTACTCTTCCAGAAACCATTACATTTCCCACTACTACATCTACTCTTCAAACAACTACTACACTTTCCACTACAACTTCTACTCTTCCAACAGGTACTACATTTTCCACTACAACTTCTACTCTTACAACAACTACTACAAATCCTACTACAACAGCTACTATTCCAACAACTAATACAAATCCCACTACTAGATCTACTCTTCCAACAACTACTACAAATCTCACTACAACGTCTACCCTTCCAACAATCACTACAACACCCACTAGAGCATCTACTCTTCCAAAAACCACTACAACACCCAATACAACATCTACTCTTGCAAGAACAACTACCACACCCGTTACAACATCTACTTTTCCAACGACTACTACAACTCACACTACGACGTCTACTCTTCCAACAACCACTATAACTCCGGTTACAACATCCACTCTGCAAGCAACTACTACAACTCACGCTACAACGTTTACTCTTCAAACAACTACTACACCTACCACTAAAACTACTCTTCCAACAACTACTACACCTCCCACTACAACTACTCTTCCAACAGCCACTACAACCCCCACTACAACTTCACATCAAACAACCACTACAACTACAACTACAACTACTCTTCCAACAACTACTACAAATCTCACTACAACTACTCTGCCAACACCTACAACAAATCCCACTACCACTACTTTTCCAACAACCACTACAACTCCCACTACAACTAGTCTTCAACCAACTACTACAACTCCCACTACAACTACTCTTCCAACAACCACTACAACTCCCACTACAACTAATCTTACAACAACCACTACAACTCCCACTACAACTACTCTTCCAACAACCACTATACCTCCCACTACAACTACTCTTCCAACAACTACTACAACTCCCACTACAACTACTCTTCCAACAACTACTACAACTCCCACTACAATTACTTTTCCAACAACCACTACAACTCCCACTACAACAACTACTACAGCTCCCACTACAACTACTCTTCCAACTACCACTACAACTCCCACTACAACTACTCTTCCAACAACTACTACCACTCCCACTACAACTACTCTTCCAACAACCACTACAACTCTCACTACAACTACTCTTCCAACAACCACTACAACTCCCACTACAACTACTCTTCCAACAACCACTACAACTCCCACTACAACAACTACTATTCCAACAACCACTACAACTCCCACTACAACAACTACTCTTCCAACAACCACTACAACTCCCACTACAACAACTACTCTTCCAAAAACCACTACAACTCCCACTACAACAATTACTCTTCCAACAACCACTACAACTCCCACTACAACAACTACTCTTCCAACAACGACTACAACTCCCAATACAACAACTCTCCAAACAACCACTACAGCTCCCACTACAACCACTACTCTTCCAACAACCACTACAACTCTCACTACAACTACTCTTCCAACAACTACTTCCACTTCCACTACAACTACTCTTCCAACAACTACTACATTTCCCAGTACAACGTCTACTCTTGCAACAACCACTACAACTACTTTTCTAACAACAACTACAGATCCCACTACAACAACTACTCTTCCAACAACCACTACAACTCCCACTACAACTACTCTTCGAACACCCACTACAATTCACACTACAACTACTCTTCCAACAACCACTACAACTCCCACTACAACAACTCTTCCAACAACTACTACAACTCCCACTACAACTACTCTTCTAACAACTACTACAACTCCCACTACAACTACTCTTCCAACAACTACTACAACTCCCACTACAACAACTACTCTTCCAACAACCACTACAACTCCCACTACAACTAGTCTTCCAACAACCACTACAACTCCCACTACAACAGCTACTCTTCCAACAACCACTACAACTCCCACTACAACAACTACTCTTCCAACAACCACAACAACTCCCACTACAACAACTACTCTTCCAACAACCACTACAACCTCCACTACAACTACTCTTCCAACAACTACTACAACTCCCACTACAACTACTCTTCAAACAACCACTACAACAACTCTTCCAACAACCACTACAACAACTACTCTTCCAACAACCACTACAACTCCCACTTCAACTACTCTTCCAACAACCACTACAACTCCCACTACAACAACTACTACAGCTCCCACTACAACTACTCTTCCAACTACCACTACAACTCCCACTACAACTACTCTTCCAACAACTACTACCACTCCCACTACAACTACTCTTCCAACAACCACTACAACTCTCACTACAACTACTCTTCCAACAACCACTACAACTCCCACTACAACTACTCTTCCAACAACCACTACAACTCCCACTACAACTACTCTTCCAACAACTGCTACAACTCCCACTACAACTACTCTTCCAACAACCACTACAACTCGCACTACAACTACTCTTCGAACTACTACAACTCCCACTACAACTACTTTTCCAACAACTACTACAACTCCCACTACAACTACTCTTCCAACAACCGCTACAACTCCCACTACAACTACTCTTCCACGAACTACTACAACTCCCACTACAACTACTGTTCCAACAACCACTACAACTAGCACTACAACTACTCTTCCAACAACCACTACAACAACTCTTCCAACAACCACTACAACAACTACTCGTCCAACAACCACTACAACTCCCACTACAACTACTCTTCCAACACCCACTACAACAACTACTCTTCCAACAACCACTACAACTCGCACTACAACTACTCTTCCAACAACCACTACTACTCCCACTACAACTACTCTTCCAACAACTACTACAACTCCCACTACAACTACTCTTCCAACAACCACTACAACTCCCACTACAACTACTCTTCCAACAACTACTACAATTCCCACTACAACTACTCTTCCAACAACTACTACAACTCGCACTACAACTACTCTTCCAACAACCACTACAACTCCCACTACAACAACTACTCTTCCAACAACCACTACAATTCCCACTAAAACATCTAATCTTCAAATAACTACTACAACACCCACTACAACATCTAATCTTCCAACAACCACTATAACTCCCACTACGTCTACTCTTCCAACAACTACTACAACACCTACCACAACAACTACTGTTGCAACAACCACTACAACACCCAATACAACGTCTGCTCTTCCAACAACCACTACAACACCCACTACGACATCTGCTCGTCCAAAAACTACTATGATACCTACTGCAACATCTACTCGTCCAACAACTGCTACAACACCTACTACAACTTCTACTCATCCAACAACCACTACAACACCCACTACAACATCTAGTCGTCAAAAAAACATTACGACGGGCACCACAACATCTACTCGTCTAACAACCACAACAACACCCACTACAACTTCTACTCGCCCATTAACCGCTACAACACGCACTACAACATCTACTCATCCAACAACCACAACAACAACTTCTTGTCCAACAATCATTACAACACCCACTACTACATCTACTCACCCAACAACCACAACATCACCTACTACAACATTTATTCGTCCAACATCCACTACAACAAACACTACGACATATACGTGTCCAACAACCACAACACCTACTACAATACCTACTACAACATCTACTCGTCCAATAATTACTGCAACACCCACTAGAACATCTTCTCTTCCAACAACTATAACAACACCTACTATGGCATCTACTAGTCCAACAACAATAACTACACACACTTCAACATTTAGTCGTCCAGCAACGATAACAACACCTATTACGACATCTACTCACCCGACAACAATTACAACACCCACTACGACATCTACTCTTCCAACAAACAATACAATACCCACTATACTGTCTACTCGTCCAACAACCAGTATAACACCCACTACGACATCTACTCGTCCAACAACCAGTATAACACCCACTACGACATCTACTCTTCCAACATCCACTCCAACACCTATTACCGCACCTACTCGTCCAACAACCACTACGACACCTACAACGACATCTACTCGTGCAACGACCACTACAACACCAGCTCCAACGTCTACTCGTGCAACATCCACTACAACACCCACTACATCTAATCGTCTAACAAGGACTGCAACACCTACCACAACATCTACCCTTCCAACAACCACTACAACACCTACAACAGCAGCTACTCTCCCAACAACCACAACAACACCCGCTACAACATCTACTCGTCCAATAACCACTACAACACCCATTGCAACATCTAGTCGTCTAACAACAACTTCAATACCCACTACAAAATCTACCAGGATAACAACCACAAGAACACCTACTACGACATCTACCGTTCCAAAATCCTCTATAAAACCAACATGGAGATCTTCTTATCACACAAACATGCATCCGAAGACCCCATTAACAACCAAGACTAGACAACGTACCACTTCTTATCCAACGTTACAGGCCACCGCATGTACATCCTATTCATGTGGAAGAATGTCAAGGACACGACCGGCACAGTATATTACTAAAACACATAACTCTACAGCAACTCCGATTTACTTCACGACGACATCAAGCCAAACGCTGCTCACTCACACAGGCAGAAGGAGTTTGGCTAATGGAGCAGGAGGCACTGGCGCGAACTCTATCTCAGGGAAGACGAATCGAATTGTCCCCATTGTCGTAGGAGGGGGTATGACTCTAGTGGTTCTAGGTACAGCTGGATTTGTATACTTCATATACCGAAGGTATGTGCCATCTCAAAGTCTCAATGTCTCTTTTGCTTATCTAAAGTTTAAAAAAAAACCACAACCCAAGTAATAAAACAAAAACAAAACATCACTAAAGAAACATAAAAACACCTCCTGTAGCTCTCTTAATGTTTACTTAAAGTTGAGACAGTACCAGCAGTATATTGCCGGGGTACAAATTCTAAGCCGCTTTAGCTAAAGTTGAACTTGCGATAAGATAAGATAGTTTCTTTTTATCCTTCCAAGGAAATTACAGCTGCCTGATGACATTTTGTATGCAACAAATTTCAGAATGTAATGTTGCATGAAAAAGCAGTGTGCATATTAATAATTGAGAACCCAGAAGATCAGATGCAAGTCCTTACACTCATTTGCTCACGATAATAATTATAAGCACATGTAGAGCAAATCCATTTCCGAACATCTTACATCGTCAACATGAAACAAACTGTAGTTAAGACGTAACGATATAGTATTCACGTTAAAAGTGTATGAGACTTGTCGGTATTTCAATACATTAGCAAAAATAAATAATTATTTTCATTACAAACATTTATACCGAGTGGGTCATCTGTTGAATTACTTGTCAAAGAGTCTTATGATTGATAGTGAGAGGGCTTTGTAATATCTCTGTCTTTGTGTCTTGAGGTGGAGGAGACGGCCACTTTTATGATTAATTTCTTTTTTATTTTGAGGAAGAAGGTATAACATTTAATGATAATTATTTCGAGTAAAAAGTTAAAGTTGTTTACCGATCAACATTCTCTCTGCAGTCTGCAGGCATTTGTTAATTTTATATGTTTCTCGATATATCTGTTGTTCCCATATCAGGCCGTCAGCCAGCTGGTTAAAATGCTTTTAACACATATTTGGTAGAATCAAGTCAGCAAGGTGGTATCAAGGCGGAAGGAATACAACTTTCTCATAAAATGCATTCGTTGGTTAAGATCTTTTAAGGTCTTAATTGATTGCTCACGCCGTAAGATACGTAAGACAACAATAACTGGAATGACTAGGCACGGCGAATTGCTTTTACTAGTACATTTAAAACAATTTCCAAAAGCCTTGTGTCAAATAATTTAGATTTAATGAGTTACGTCCCATGCAAAATGCTGATAAAGCACGTATACATACAATGAAGAAAAAAGGTTTCTATTGACTGTCGGTAAGGCACAAACGTCTATAATGAGGCTTTACATGATATATCTCATAATGCCCTCAGATTATTTTCTCTTTTATTTATTCTGATGGGAAAAGTTGCCTATGTGCCGTTATGTAATTGAGATATAACTCTTCAATTGACAGAAGGTGAATACGCCTTAGTAGCTCAAATTAACTTTCATTTGTGCCACATCCTTTCATGTTTGTTCATAACAATTTATAATGTCCATTATATTTTCTTACAAAAATAGGCGCAAACAGCAAAGTCCTCAGCCAGATGAAGAAAGACAAAGTCCTCAGCCAGATGAAGAAAACCAGTCATCCCTCTCACGATCTGCAAAAGGTAACAATCACCAAGATGGAAACCATCACTCAAATTCAGATTCTCCTGACAGGAGATGGGCATCTCCGAGACGTCATCGTCAATTGCTACCTGCATAATACAATGAAGCAGATCTAGTAGATAGAAATCTAATCTAGATTTATTTCACATACAGATATAAAATTAGTGATTTTGAGCAGTAGGGAACAATTTCAATATAAGATCTCTCTGTCTAGAATCTTCATCAAAATTTTTCAGATTGATTCGATGTATTCAAACTTGATTGGCCCTAATTCTGTGTCAGTCAGCAAACTAGGAATCTTATCTAGAAAAACTCCATAGGTATAGAAATGTCATGGTTGAATGTCATACATGTCTAGTTGAACCGTTTCGTTTGTTTTGATTTCCTTTCCTTGCCAATTGTGTATTTGGAGGCACAGATGTCTCAATGGTTAAGGCATCAGCTTTGGACCGGGAGGTCCTGGGTTCGATTCCCACCAGCAACTAGGCCTAATTATGTTTTTTCCTTAAGCAAGAAAACCTACCCTAATTGCTTCACTCGACTGAGGTGTTAAATGAGTACCGAGCAATAGGCTAGTATGTTGCGCAAAATTTTCTATACTTTACTTTATACCCCCCAGGGGGTATGCCTGCTAGAGAACAAATGTACAGCGTTTCAAGCACGAAGTGGATTTAGCACTATATAAACGCTCACTTTTTTCTTTTGCCATAAAACCTAAAGAGGCAGACAAAGGTGCAAATGTTATAGTTGGATGGTTGAATTGATATACATGGTGTTTCGATACCTTAGCCCCCCCCCCCAACCCCACTCCCGGGGCCAGACAAACTAAGAACAGCTGACATAAAACCAACAACATACGTTTTGAGATAGATTCTCTCTAATCTCAAATCCAAAACTTCAAATATTTTTGTTACTATTTAGTGTGTCTACCACCAGCTTTCCTGAAAGAATTTAGACGAGCACGATACAACTCCAGAAGAGAAATGAAAAGCTCAGTTTCAACTTCCTTGACATCTAAAATTCTTAAGAGAGCTATGTGAAGATTGTGTTTAGAGTCCATGATGGTTTTTCCTCTCAGGCTGTTATGATAGAACCCGAATATTCACGAACATTAAGATTTGATGATGATTCTGGCCACTCTTTGTTCTCAAACGAATGGACCTGACGTGCTTCTTTTTTTTTTTAAATGGCGCCCCAACAAAAATTACCAACATTCAAAGAAAAGACTCCTATCAGCCAGACAAATAGACCTATACCTATGAAAATTTGGGTTTGAGATTACAAGTAGTCAGGATTTTGAATAGTATACAGTTTTAGGTCATGCACCTCCTCAGGTCGGCTCACCAAAAAGGGGGGGGGGGCGGGGAGGAGAGGGGGCTAAGATATCGAAACACCCTGTATATGTGAACAAAGGAGGTTGGGGAATTACTTTTGTTGATTAAAGGCACGATATTTTTCTCGCAGTACGTTTTGAGGTCAACGACAAGTGCATGTACTGCAGACTATTGTATTATATTTAACCTTTAATGTCAGATTATTTTCTTCAACAGACTGATGAATTGATGTAGACGAAATCAATTTTTTTCTTCTGATTCCGGATTTCAATTCTTGTTGAGGACGCTCCCACAAGGCTATCCAATGACAGATGCAAGCAGGTATGAATTTGTCTGCATTTTCTGTTTTCTCCATTTCATCTCCCTTCGTTTCATTTCATGGCAGGAACAATTTTAAGATTGCTTTTTGGGTGTCCCGGTTGTTTACAACGAAAAGAATGTCTTCTATGCTTTGCAGCTTCTTCTTGTTGTTCCTCTTGTTCTTATTGTTCTTCTTGTTGTTCCTCTTGTTCTTATTGTTCTTCTTCTTGTTCCTCTTGTTCTTGTTTTTGTTCTCCTTTGTTCTTGTTCTTGTTCTTGTTGTTGTTGTTGTTGTTGTTGTTGTTGTTCTTCCTCTTCTTCTTCTTCTTCTTCTTCTTCTTCTTCTTCTTCTTCTTCTTCTTCTTC
>JAOYNN010363126.1:0-15454 GCA_025770095.1 Goniobranchus kuniei
GCCACTTCACATGGCAGTCAGCCGCTCTTCCAACTGAGCTAACGGGCCACCCGGGTCCATATACAGTACATGCCAGCATTTGGAACCTTGCTTTGACGGAACCACTGCTTTAAAGGAACGATTCCTTGGTAACAGAATTTTTAAAAAATGAAATTATCACTGGTTAAAACCAAATAGTGTGCCGCTTACATGAAAAAGAAAATCGGGAATTCATCAGAATTCAATCACATTATTGGTGGCAAAGCTTACAAAGATAAATACATATTCTTGGACTTTTATGTCTGATAGATTTCACCATGTACATGGATAATCACAATCTTGTGTGATGCCATTTTTCTTCTTCTTCAACTAATCCGACTGACTCAGTAAAACTGAGTATAACTGTCGAAGCGCACGAAAATAAAAAAGTAAGTGAGTTCAAGCCTACCATTCTTTACTCAAAAAGCAGGAGATGACCAATTTCTACGACAGTTAAGTAGAATCAGGTGTCAATGCACAATAAACAGGCCCGGTTGCCTGGCTTGTCCAAACATGCCAGCATACTCTTTCATGTATATATATGCAGATTGCAGAGATGGACAAAGGATTGGCAAGCACACCACAACGTCACCAATTTGAAGAGAAAGTGACCAATCATAAAGATAACTGCAAGCTCAGTGACAGTCAAGCCCAGCTCACATATCACAATGGACACCAAGTGATTTGATAGGATGTTGGTAGAAATATGCAGTACAGGTGAGGGTCAATTTTTGCCATCGCTTACATTGATAAATTGTCATATGAATATATAATGATGCAATTGGCAACCAGACGTGTGGGTCTTGACTGTAGAGATTCTTGGCGAGAAACAGAATTAATGCAATAATATAAAAGTCACTGGATGAATGCAACTCTGAGGAGAGACCACTTCAAAGTTTTCATAATTTTTTTATCCTAATTTCCGTCAGTTAAAATCAATGATGTGATTTCTTTGACATGATACAGTATTTCTTATGATATTTGAATAGTGTTCAAAAAGCTACGACAGTATCAGTAAATAACACTCACATTCATAAATAAGATATGGTGAGACATCTGTGAACGATCTGATAGAGTCTACTTTGACAACAGGCCCCTGCTACGTTAAGACCAATTAAAGTCATGCCTAGATTTCACATAATTGACAATTAGCCCCGCCCTGACATCTCGGCCGTTAGGTGAATGCATCGTATCACACTTGTGTCACAACCAGTGATGACCAGTTTGTGAATGAGCAAATGCTTGTTTAAACTGCTCAGTCTGTAAGCGTCAATTGCAGTCTAGAGTCTATACCAGTGGTTCTCAACGTGGGCGATGAAAGCAAAAATGAGTTTAGAGGGGCGATGAAACCATTCAAGAGGGCAATGAAGAAAGTGCGTGGACACTAGGCCTATGTAGTAATTAAGTTTGACCTCATATTGAGTATCATTTTTTTCCCTCAAACTTTTGTGTTCCTCAGTAAACAAAGGTCCCATTACATTTTCATTTCTCTTTTTAGGGTTATCCAACAGTCGTTGTTATGACAACCTTTTGATGTGCTTTGTTGATAGTTCCAGTTTTTCAACTTATGAACAAGAAAAATCAGTGGTGAGTGGATCAGCTAAGGAGCATCAAGATGGATGGTGCCTACTTGACTGACATTTTCAGCAAGTTTAATGACCTAAACTTGGAGCTTCAGGGCAATATCTGAATCTGATCTAGGCCAAGTCATCAATCTCTCCAATTTTTTGAAAGACTCACTTTCTTCAAAAGCAACACAGGGCGGAGAACATTCTGCAATTTCCCTAAAGTAGGGACCATGGATGAGGACATCTCTGATGACAAGATCCTGATCTTTGAGCAGCATTTAGAGGCTATCAGGGCGAACATGGAGGACAGGTTCTGTGGTCTTTCAAACTTCACTGTGCCATCATGGCTCCTCAATTCATTCGAAGTGGATATACAGAAGGATTTCCAGACTCAATCATCGTTGATGAAATCATCAAACTGAAGAAAGATTATGAACTTAGGCCAGGGTTAGAAAAGAATGACTATCAGGGCTTCTGGCTTCAAATTTCAATGCAGAGAAGGTTTCCCAACTTTGGCAAGAGGCAAAGCTTTGTTTCGGTGCTTTTCCAAGCTCATATCTGGTGGAGTGTGGTTTCCGTGAGGTGACACAGATTCTCAACAAGACAAGGAATCCACTGGACATTGTTCAGAGAGGAGATCTGCAACATTGCCTGATTTCCATGACACCAGACAATGAGAGCCTATTTGAGAATCATCACATTCAGCCCTCTTATTGAAATGGTCGAAGAATGCATGCCTGTGCATGAGGAGAGTGAGGCTGACAGAGATAATACAACATGTAGGCCCTATATTATGTTCGGTGAGAGAGACTGAGAGATAGACAGACGGTTTATATTAATCTTTGTTATTAGAAATAAAAGTAAAGTTAGTCCTGTACCCATGACTGAGTGTAGGGGAATTAGGGGTAGAGCCCTAATTATACTAGGCATACGGCATAATGTGGTAGTTTGCCATTGTTTTCCACGCCAACTTTACTTTCGTCAAGTATAGAAAGACCTAGCTACCCATTTATACAGCTGGGCCCCCAAAAAAATCCACCGCCCGACTGGGTTCGAACTTGGGCCACCTCGCATGGCAGTCAGCCACTCTAACAACTGAGCTACCGGGCTACCTTGTATGAAATAAAGGATGTATTATCAGGAAATGTATACTATACTACCTCTTCCTTTTCGATACAGCTACATAGTTGTATTCACCTTGCAGTATAGATTGCATCATTGCATGAGCACTCTCTGTAGAGCAGTGTGTGTGTGTGTGTGTGTGTGTGTTTAAAGGGAGAGGGGGCGATGGACTGATAATCGGGTGTATACAGGGGCGATCTCCTGAAAAAAGTTGAGAACCACTGGTCTAGACAGTCAGTGTGATCTGTAAGAAAGAGCATTAGCCGTTTTGCCTTTGAGTTGCGGATCTTATTGCATGTAAATAGTGTCAATGTGACTAATTCTGAGGGGATGTTATAAGCTCTATAACTTCAGATAAACGCAAACATTTCTCCGCTCCCATGATGTTGCAATTAAGCGGCATCAACTGTATTTACCTAGCAATACAGTAGTGATCAGCTATGTGTCCCCCTGGCAATCTGTCCGTTTTGTTTAAGTGTCCGTTTTTGGTACAAACCAATTTTTTCATTAAAAAAAAACAGACCTCTAAGTGGCCGGTTCAAAATAAAGAATTTTGCCTAAGTGTCTGTTTGAATGAGCAAAAATGTCTTCTTAACCAACAATAATTTGTTGGTAATTCGTCAAAATGCACTTATAACACTGAATGAATGAGAATAAAATGAGGGTCTAAAGCGTCCAGCACACGTGATGGGTAGGCCTTTGCACAATCATAATGGAGGCTGCATCCATTTACTTCTCACCCGTTTTCATTGGCTAAAGCTCTATTTAACATTAAAGGCCTACGTAATTTGAGCCAATCGCCTGTTGTCTGTCGGAAGTGACTGCTCTTCCCCTCTCTTTCTTCACACCCTTGAAAGAAATTTGTGAGTAGTGTCGTTTTTGGTGCTCTGGGTGTTTAAACCTTGCAGGGCTGTGTAATTTAGGCCCATCTCCTTTTGACAGCCCCTTCACTTTCTGTCACCCACTAGATTGATTGAAAGATATTCAAGCGCATTGTCTCTGGTCGTCCAGATGTCTTAGCCTTACTGGCTGGGGTCCCTTTCAACGGACTGGCACTAAGTGACCATATGGCCGTGATTGGATGTCATGCAGATAAGGATTAATTATTGCTGGTTACTAATAAGGCGCTGAGACTGGCACTTTCTTTGGCTTCAATTTATGGATTTTAAGTCGCCTTGAAAAACAGAACAAGTGCCCTTCTTTCCTTTCTTATTTTATGCAAGTAAATGTGGAGTACAAAGGATTTACTATATATATATATCCTCTACGAACAAGGTTATCTTCCTGAAAACCGCATTTCGCCAATGTGTCTGTTTCGGCTATGTGTCCGTCTTGGCTGCTTCCGGCAGAGTGGACACATAGATGGTCACTACTGTATGATTATTATTACTGTATTATTATTATTATTGTTATTATAGAACATTTTTGACCATCCACCAAGTTCAAGTTCAATTCTTTTTATATTGACATTTATTACTATTACAGCATTACTCAATATTGTCATGTGATTACTCAGCTGCTGACAAGTATTAGAATATTTTTTGTTGATTTGTGCAAATGAGGCTTTGAAATCTGGAGCTGCTGCTTCTTCTTCTGCTTATCCTGGTATGCACGTAACATCCTTGATAGGACGATGGAACATGTTTCTGTTTTCTGCTGTTCTTCGTCTTCACACTTCTGTTGTTGACATTTTCAACGTTTCAGTTGTCTTCCCATTGCCTTGGTCTTGATGGTTTTCCACTTGTCTCTTCCCCTCTAACATTAACGTGCCTTCCAAAATTGTTTTTCCAAGTCCTTTTTATGTGTCCAAAGTATTTCAACTTCTGATGTCGTACAAAATTCTCCAGCAGTTCTCTTAGATCTACATTTATCTCCAACTCCAACCTAATTGAGAGATTCCTTCTAAGATAGAGTAGAGTATATCATACTATATGTCCATTCTAAGTATTTTTCTGTAGCACTATTTCAAATGCACTTAGGACACTTAGGCCTATCGTTTTGGCTATCGTTTTGGTCCTGGAGCTAGTAAGCTAATAAGCTTCTATGACCAGCCAGCTGATAGTAGATGGAGGGGGGGGGGTCTATTTATTCTCTTGGCCTACCTTGGATCCAGAATACTTTTACTTACCAGTTGCCGGAGCCTACAACGCAAATCTTCTTCGGATTGCTCATGTTTGAAGTAGATCCAAGTTCAGGATAAGATGTTATAGTCTTTTGAATCCGAGGTGCAATGGAAGTCTTCGATGAACAGTAAAGAATAGACTAAAAAGATTTGACTGCCTGTATCCTAATCCCTAGTCAACAAACAAGCCACCGCATCGGTGACCTAAAACATTCACATTGGATTGGATAGGCTTCGGCAACTGAGATAAATTGCCTAGATTTCGCCGCTTAGTTGACCCCAAAAACTAGACGTTCTTTGCTTGACCTTTGTAGGGATCGGAGTTATCGGTCTTGTTGTGGAGTTTGTGTCTGAGGCTACGGTGAAATTACTGGAGCAATTTCATGGCCTTAAAAAACGGCTCTAAATAAATCATAATAAAGTTTTCTATTTAGGTCTCAAATCGTCACGAAGACCACTTGCCCCCCAAGCATCGTTTCATCACCACTGCTTTATGTGCATGAGACATGGACTTTGGGTGCACAATGCCGCAAACGTCTAGAAGCTTAAAATGTGATTACTCAGAAGTATTTTGAACATTTCCTGGATGGCAAAAAACATTCAAGTGTTGCAACAGACTGGTAGAGATAGATAACTTTTGGTAAACATTAAAGGAAGACAGCTGAAGTCCTACGGACATGTTTTGAGGCAGAATAATATAGAGAAACTGGTGACATCTGGATGTATTGAAGGGTAAATAGCCCACATGAGACAAAAGATTACATATATAACGGCACTTCAAACATGCCACGTCAGACAGTAAAACATTCGCAGATTTCACAAGGAATGCAGAAGACAGGGAAACGTGGGGAGCGATGATCAGCAAGGAGCATACCAGCACAAGCCACAATTGATGATGTTTTCGGCCTATTGTGGAATGATTGCTAAAAGCTTTGCTCGTTTGCAAACCTGTTCCACTATGACATGAGTTCTAACAAATGGTATGATAATGTCCAAAAAGATTAAGAACGCACCAGTCAGAATAACTCACAACGTTTCATAAGGCGAGAAGTGGATTCATTGGTCATCATCATTATCCTCCTGGCATTTTTCTATCCTTTCCGGATGCAGCCTCTCCATTTCGGAACAACTGTCTGTTGTTGACCAGTCGTCCTGCTTCTGATATCGGACTTGCCAACCATTTTCCAAATATATTGACTCTGGCGTTTTCTAGAGCGACCTGTCCCCTCTCTTCCCTCCACCTTTCTCTCCAGAAGGAGTTTTTCTCTGGTGATATGCTGCTTTCCGTGTCCAAGAATTTCAGATTTTGTTTCTTTATGATGTTTAGTAGTTGACATGTTTTGAGCCCCAATCTTTGTAAAATATTCACATGTTTCTCTGGTGGTTCAGGACGCTCTAAAAATTTTGGGGGTAACGTTTAATTTCTTCTCAAAGATGCAAGATTCACAGCCATACATTGCTCATGGAGACCTAAGAGGTATGCCCTCCTAGTATCTTTAGTTTCAACTCTGTGGTTTCCTGTTCCAAATTTATTAGTTTTTTTCTCAAAATGTTCATCATGGCTATCACTACACGTCTTTTTACTTCAGTTGACACTTTGCCATCTTTATCTATTCTGGCACTTTGACATTCACAGTTGTCAATATTTTCCAGTCTTCTCCTTCAATACAAATTATTCTTTTGGTATTATTTTTATCTAAATCCATAATTTTAATTTTCTTCGCATTTTAGATAAAGGCCATTTTGTTTGCTGTGTTCTTTAACTCATTGAATGAAATTATTAACTCTTCTGCTGATTCTGAAAACAGAATTGTGTCGTCTGCATTTCTCATGTCTTTCACTGTCTGACTCATTCAGTGATATGGACACATAAAGGTAAATGGATTGAAGGCTTAGCTCTGGACCGGTAACATGTCAATCCAAAAGAAACAGACAAACCACATTTGAATCCTAAATGCTTTTAGAATTGACAATCACTTGCATTCATTCTTCTCAGGCGCCATAAGATATTGGAACAAAATGTCCCTCAGCTTCGAATGCAGCAATAATTGTGAATCATCATCATTATCATCATCACAATTCTGTCAGCTCATCCACTATGGTATGTTGCTTCTTGACATAATCTGCGCAACAGCATTCTGTCTCCCGTCAATCTGGCTGCCTGGGTGGTTGTTGTCCCCAGTCCATGCTCTATGTATCCAGCTTTCGTCTTCTTATTGGTCTACCTCTTCCTCTTTTACCATCAGCCCTTACCTCTACAATGTGTTTTACAAACGCACATGACATTAGATGGTTAGTTGTGATCAGACCTTTGTCCTTGACACTTCGTCTGTGTACATCCACCCTGATGGAAAAGGATGGGTTAACAGATAAAATGAGGCAAGAAACACCTTGGTCGATGATGTCTGTTGGTGACAAGAAGGAAATCGAATTGAAGTTGGAGGTGAAGTGCATTAGAAAAGAGAGGAAGGAACGCCATCAGGAAAGAGTGAGACAGATTATATTAACGCGATCAGCAAGGAGAAAACCAAAATGTAATTCTATGGAGAAAACTAAGTTGCTCCAAACAAGCCATAAGCAAGAAGCTCCAGTCACTGTTCAGGAAGAAGAAATAGAGGATGTCACTGAGTTTGTAAAACTTGCGAGTGTTGGTCATAAAAATGCAGGTGATGGACTGGTTCAAACTGGCCTGTCGATTGCAGACGTTGACAAAGATTGCAACATGGCAAGCAATACACTTTGCTAACCAGCTTTGTTATCCAATCGATGACATCACTGCAGCGCTACCTTTCTTAGCTTGTCTCATTGCTTCATGAAAGAAACCAACTGTAATTCATTGCAAAGATCTTTTAACTAAGTCTAGTTGTTGGCTTAGCACCTCCTTAATTTGTCTGTGTCAGGACAATTTTCTTTGTTCGTTTCAATATCTCATAATAAAGGATTGTCTTACTCACATGTAAGTGAGGCATTGTAGTGAAAATGTAAAAACTTATAGGCCTACTTGAAATTTCTTTGAAAAACAGAAAACATTTGACAAAGTCATCTAGATCTGCAGGGGACTTGTCCCAATTAGATGATATAAATTATACAGCAAAAATTCCGTTCCCTGCAATTTCTTCCCGATTCCCCAGGTCAATAGCAGAGGTCCTATGTAAATACTCATTTCCTCTGCTTCCCAAGGACCAGGCATTTAGACAGTCACTACTGTAACAGTAACAGTAACAGCATGGGTTAAGTTAAAATATGCCTTTCAGTATCATAATCAAATGTAATGTAAAGAAATGAACAATATAATAGAAAACTAGCAACCAGGAAAAGTCTTAAAACAAAGAACATGTTTATTTACATGGATGAAATGCACACATCAAAGCATGACAGCTTCTAGAGCATGGCATCTTGTTTATTTTTTTCCTGCAATTCATGGCCTTGACATTGCTTTAGGACAAATCAAACACTACAAATTATACATCATGTGTTACAAGTCTGGCTTGTTACAAAATCCATTTGACTAAAGATTATTAAAGATACCCATTGCCTTCATGCTGCCCCTATCTCATGACTCATTCCAATTCATCTAGTAGTGGTCAAGAATATTCTGAAATTGTGATGGAAATGCTATGCTTCCTAAATTTTGGTCTGTCGTCTTTCAGTCTGGTAGAGTGTATCCTGTTTATTGTTGGGTTTTATTGTTTGTTCATTTTTTGAGAGGATTTTTTTTTTTTGTTTGTTTTGTTTTTTGGGGATTTTTTTTTGTTTGTTTTGTTTTTTGGGTTTTTTTTTGTTTCTTGTTATTGTTGTTTTGTTTGGGTTTTTTTGGGGTGAGGGTGGGGGAGTGTTTAGTGTATGATTTTTTGTAAGGGGGTCCTTTTATCAATTCCGGTATATATGTATGTACTTTACAATTCAATTGCCTCATTGTCAAAGTGTGATATACAATACACAACAGTTTTAAAAACTTTCAGACCATCAAATTGAAATATTTCGGCTTACAAATTTTTGCCATTCAATCCGCCCCACCTCCTTTTTTTTTTCTAAAACAACAGTAACTATACCAATTCCAAAAAGAAATTTTGGGAAGTTAATTAGACTTAGAAAGAAAGTAAAGATTGGGATATTGAACTACACCTCCTGTTCCTTGTTATTTAATTTAACAAGACCTAAAACTAAAAAAGATGCTCATCTCGAAAACTAGCTTTTGCTGTAAATGATAAGCAATTAAATGGTACTATTGACAAAAAAAACTTACAGAAATTGGTCAAAAGTAATTTGTCTCAAACCTTTATACACTTTGTATGTAAGTATTGAAGAGTTTGAAACATTTCTGGCAATGATAAGAAAGTCAAATGCTTGACTTTGTTGTGCAGATGCTATGAGCCAACAGCCATTTAATTCAATTTAATTCAATTCAATTCAAAAGTATTTGAATCGTTTCCATGGGGAAATTCATATGTCATCCCTGTAAGTCTCTAAACGCGCAAGGCAGAAATTGGGTCATGACGTTTTTGGCTCTTTATGACCAGACTGGGAGTCCCCCACCTCTTCTGTATGCAACTTCACAAAATTGTCCATGGGATCGATGATGTGACATCATCTAATTTCTTCCAATTTTCATCAATATACTTTTACACAAGGTGATAAGTTCAAAATCTATGTCACTACATGTGCAACAGCAATTAGACAGAATTTGTTCATATGTCGCACAATCAATGCATGGAACAGTCTTAAGTTTGAAACTAAAAATGCTAAATCCTTGACTGACCTCAAAGTCTCTTTAGATTATGAGTTGTTTGACATGAGAAATCTGTTTGATTAGTGACATTTCTTGAACAACACATATACTGCTTACAATTCCATTGAATAATTCACAGAATACTTGTAATTTGCACAAAATGTCTTTGCTATGATTTTCAATCACATGTCACTTATAATTATAATTATGTATACTTCTCATATGCGTTATTTCAGAAAGAACAGGGCATTTAAAGATCCATGCCTAGTCAGCCCTTAACTGATATTGTATTGTATTGTATACATTGTCCTTGTAAGTCTCTCAACGTGTAAATCCTTAGATATTTATAATAAAAGATGGGGGAACACTCATTCTCATAAAATGGGGAGGTCCCAGGTTCGATTCCCACCAGCAACTACTTGTATTTTTTCCTTTAGCTAGAAAATGTACCCTAATTGCTTCACTCGACTCAGGTGTTAAATGAGTACCTCGCAATAGGCTGGTATTGTTGCGCAAAATATGCTCCACTTTACTGTATACTCCCCAGGGGGTATGCCTGGTAGGGGATAAAATATTGTAAAGCACTTTGAGATTGTTTGCAGAATGGTGGAAAGCAATATACAAATGCAATCTTTTTTTTTTTAAAATCTTTAAAAGAGCTTAAAACATCATAACCCAATTTCTCATTTATACGTTAAGAAACTTACAGGGACGATATTTACATGTAAAAGGTAATGTAACTCTAATTGGCCGACGTAAATAAACTATAAATGGTACAACACCTACATAGGAAAAAGAGTCTATAAATCTATTACAAAGACATACAAGACATGATAGTTTGCTTCGTCCCACAAAGTTGTATAAATTTACTTTTTAAACCACAACTAAACTAATTTTCACACTATAAACCACTCCGGACTATAAGCCACAACTCCTAATTTTTAAAAGAAAAACAATGTTTTCCTTAGATAATTTACACCGGGCTAAAAGCTGCAGGAGTTGAAAGAATCAAAATACGGGTAGACAACTTGTGATAATTTCTTTTGAAATTTGGAGCGTTACAAACTCAGGGATGTGTAAAGTACAATGTAAACTTCAAATGTAATTTATTCATTTATTTATGTGGTGTTTTAGGACTAAGTTCAACTACAAGTTTAAAGTAAGAGAGAGAGAGAGAGCAGAAGAAGAGGAATAGATTTTCAGATGAGAAAAGAAGTTGCTGCGAGGGGAAGCAGACATTTAACATAATAAATATAAAATCATTAAAAAGCTAAAAGTAGGAGGGATGATTTAAAGACAAAAAGAAATCGTCTCTCTAAAAAATATAAATAGCAATATAAAGTAACTAAAAGACAACATGGAAAGACAATTTACAAACAAACAGATAACATCTCTCTAAAAAACATAACTAATTAACAATTGCCATCAAGCCCAAACAGTTCACGCGATAATCACCTGGGATTTTCTACCGCCGTTTGTGCACAATAGTACTCTGTACATCCAGATAGTTAGTGGCACAATAGTATTTTTAACACATGCAATGCATATGAATGGGGGATAGCCACTGACAAATGTCTACTTCCCTCCTCCAGCAAAACTCTCCCCTCTGAGGACACAAAAGAGAGCCTGACAGAAGAAGACTGATGAGAGAAGAAGTCCTTGCTGCCTTAGTCGCCTCTTACGACATGCCAGGTCAGCAGGCAGTGGTGCAATTCTGCTCCTCTCCCCAGCAGGAAAGGTTCCGGGTCCCAAATGGGAACTTCAAACGGAAACCTGGCATTGACGGGCAGTGAATTATGAACACTGGTAGGTGTAAATTCTTTCCAAGCCATCTATTGTTCTGTTATGTTCCAGATATAAACAATTTGTTCCAGAGAACATTTAACATTTGAGTCGATTGAGTGACACTCAATCAAAAGAATATAAAAAATCCTTATATGAGCTGCGCTGGACTTTTAGTCACAGGGTCGACGGCCAGAAAAAAAAATCGCAGCTTATAGTCTGAAAATTAAGGTAACTTTAATCTTGATTGACATTTTAATACAGATACAAATTGTAGTACCCACTATATAATGGGAGTACCTATGTAGGCTACCAGTAATTACATGTACCTGTTTTCAAAATTTGCTATGTATGTGCATGTAATTCAGTTTTCAAATACAGCACACTCTGGTCACTTCGATATTTAAGATCTAAATCTTTCAGCATGCAAATCTACATCCAGATCTGTATATCTACCTGAAGAGTTTTTAGAATGGGCATGAAGAAGACAAATAAATCATAAACGACCGATCTATAACCCATGTACAATTACACATCCATCACAAGTCACAAAATCTTTGTTTATAAACAGAAGGGAGCCTATAATATGGATCTACAAGCAATTGCCATGCACATAGTGAATTTCATCTTGGTAGAATACAAGAAATTACACATGTATAGACTTGGCGATATATAATAATAGGCTTGGCAAATAAGTAACTAACCCAATCTATGTGTGTGCTAAAACAGAAAAATATTCCTCAAGAGTACATTATATTATATAACATACATAATACAAATCAATTTCAATTACTGCACAATTTAATCTACCTAATTTATCAGCCAATGTATACACAATGTAAAACTTGGTCAATGCCCCATGGAACGAGAACTGTCAGCAGAAGAAAAAAAAGAAAAAAAAAGAAAACAAAAGAAAAAAGAAACAAACAAACTGTAAGGACTTCAAATTTACAACTTCCAACTTCCTTTCATCTCTTCAAAACTTGGAAATGAATCTTCCCTTGAGGTCAGACAAAATGGCAGACCTGACTTTTAGTCAATACTTATTTCCATCATCCTTCCATTTATTAAAAAAATGATAATAACATGTATGACAGGTTCAAAATCATTCCCAATTTCATAAGAGAAAGGAAGAAATGAATGATAAGAAGAGAGAAAGGGGCTGAATAAAAACATGAGATACTCACAAGTCTTCGATACTCAACCTTACAAAAAGGAAAAAAATACACCCTTTAATACATTGATAAAACCCAGATTTAGAAATGAATGTTAAGAAGAGAGAAAGGGGCTGAATAAAAACATGAGATACTAACAAGTCTTCGATATTCAAACCTTACAGGAAGGAAAAAAAATACACCCTTTAATACATTGATAAAACCCAGATTTAGAAAGGAAGAAATGAATGGTAAGAAGAGAGAAAGGGGCTGAATAAAAACATGAAACGCTAACAAGTCTTCGATATTCAAACCTTACAGGAATGAAAAAAAAATACACTCTTTAAACTTTGATAAAACCCAGATAAATAATAACAAGCCATGCACACACACACCCTCTCCAACCCAGCACAGTAATGGGTCAAAAAGAAAAAAAAAAAATCTTGAGTATAGTACAAGAAAGGTTACAGAGCAATCCGATTAGCATGACAATAAACAGGATTCCCTCAAATCAACCAACACCTTGACACATTTCCCCTGACCCTCAATTAAAGGTGTAAACTTTTTACCAGTTGTAATTCTACTCTCACGAACCAAAAGACTTGTTGAAACGAAGAAAAACACTGATGATAGGGATGGAAAATCTAACATGGTCTAAGAATTCATTTTGATCATCAACTCTGCACACAAAGTCCTAATCACTAAAATTCCAACACCATATTTTTTGAATATATCATCAACATCATTCCACAATTGAGAAAAATAAAAATGTATCCATTTATACAGTATTTAAAGACTCCTATAACAAGTTTGAATTCATAGCACTGTATTTCCCACAGCGATATATAGATATGAAGTATGAACCATCATTGCCACTGACAGCAAAAAGATTACAGCCTTTGAAATGAAATGGTATAGACAAATTTTGAGAATTTCCTGGACAGAAAGAGTACCAAATGACTAAGTCCTCTCAAGCATTGGCATGAAAACACCGACACTCTAAGTGATTAAACAACTAAAGCTACGATATTTCGGTCACATCAAATGCCATGAATCACTTGAAAAACACATCTTAGAGGCAAAGATCAAAGGGGAAGAGGAAGACCAACTAGAAGATGGGAACAGGACTTTGAAGATTGGCAAGGGATGACAACAACAAAAGCAGGCAGAATTGTAGAAAGCAGAGAGTTATTTCGCAGCAAAGTTCAGGAGGCAATGACCTGCAAGAGGATTGGCTGAGAGAGAGAGAGAGAGAGAGAGAGAGAGAGAGAGAGAGAGAGAGAGAGAGAGAGAGAGAGAGAGAGATACACTGGTTTCAGTGAGACATTAACTCAAAACCCTAAAATTCCACTTAGACAACTGTCAAATGATGCTGATGTTATATAGTAGGTTTAATTACACTCCCCTCAAAATCTCTTAACCTTCAGCCTGACCTAAAACAAAAAATCGAACACCTTAGTACTGAAAGCTACATATATGGAATGTCTTTCCTTTGACTTGAGATGGTGAAACACAAAAACAAATATCAAAGATATGCCACATTTTAGTATAGTAACTTTGGGATGAGTTTTAGCATGACACTTCAATTAATACATCAAACATGAATTCATCATGATCATCATTTGCTCTGCTCGCCTGTTAGTTTTCCAAAGTCGACGCCTCTACCATCCTCCTTATCTCTCCAGTGAGTATTTCCCTATCTTCTTCGGTTTTGACCAATTGCTCTCAGCTTTCCAGATCCCTTGTTGTTTTCAGTTTCAGTGGCAATTTTAACCGACTCAGATTGTTATGAAGTGTAACAGGAAGTATCAATATGAAAAAAGTTAAAATAGTATCAACCTCTTAAAACCTGACCTCTTGCAGCTTACAATCCCTTTATATCCTAGGGTCCTGACCAGAATCACTGAAATTGGTTAAGATCTCAATTGCTTGATTAAAACAGAAAAAAAAAGAACATAATGTTCATATGAGGGCAGAGTTGACACATCTGTTCTATGTCAAGTGAGACTGTGTTTAAATCCTGAATCAAATGACTTTATTCCCTATACATAAGCTTTCTTATACTTTTATGATTCATCAGATCTAGATCTAAAATCTAAATCTATTTAGATTTTACCTGAATCGTCATATCACATGACAAACTTTTCTAATTTACTCTCACTTGCGTTTTCATGATAATAAGAATCTATAGCTAGATTTAGATTTAGATCATCTGAATCAGAAGCAGTGCAAAATGCATGTATTGTATATAATCCTACCTTAACACAAACCGTTTTCATCCTGAACAATCCATGGTCTCAAAATACAAAATTAATGCCAAATTGAAAGATTTTTTTAAATCAAAGATTCCCACAGGGCATAGACATATTGTAAAATATACACCCAATTCGCAATAGTCCCTTATGACTATTAACTTATTTAGGACTGTTTTTAGGACGATATATTGAGATTTACAGTTTAAAGGTTTAATTACAGGCACAGGCAGCATTCTCAGGTCATCATATTTCCATAGCACAACTTCCTGAAAAGCTTTGCTATAGAGCAATTAATTTGAGGGAATTCTACATTAATACACTGAAAGTCACCTGTCAAAATTCAATTCAATTCATACATTAAATGCAATTCAATGCAGACCTGTAAACAGCCAATGACAAAATTGTCTGAACTCCATATCCCCCACACGCATAGTAGATACAACCAAAACTGTACTGATGTAAAGTAAAAAAAAAACCTATTAATCTAGATCTAGAAAGCTAGAACTAAATCCAGATTCTAAAAGGCCTGGATCTAGATATCTAAATCGACTATTCTTCCTCTATAATAGGCCTTGGCTAGGCCTATACATAAATCTAAATAGATCAGATCTTGGAAAGATTCTATATTATATATATATATATTGACAGTCACAGAAATCTAGACTCTAGATCTAGAATCTAAAGGTAATCGAGATCTTACGATC
>JAOYNN010364237.1:0-15452 GCA_025770095.1 Goniobranchus kuniei
CATACAAACACACACATCCTTGTTATCATCTACATCACACTTGGCTCAAAACCCTGCACGATAATGCTTACACCCCTACTATCAAATGGACTGATCCCAAGACTGTGTAACAGAGAATTCATGCAGTCAAGACTAGTCTACTTTCAGTAGGGGTGAACATTTGAACATTTTCTTTTCACACCCATCTATCAACCGATGTGACCATCTGTGCCCAGAGGCCACACCCCCTTTTGAATGGACTGTACCTAAAGTGACGCTGACTAAGACACTATGTAAACTAGGTAGTTATTGAACTTACTCAGATATCTTATGTTGTATTTATTGTCACTGCTTATTGTAAAGCGCTTTGAGATGCTTTGACACTGAAAGCGCTATATAAGTGTATTATTATTATTATTACTGTTTTATTATCATTATTCTTATTAGGAATTCCCTATGAGGGCCCTAATCTTCACAAACAAAAAGTAAATTAATAAAATATCAATTTACCCTTTTCTCCAACAAAAGGGAGGGACCATGTGAATACATCCATGAAGTTTGGCAGCCAGTATGGGTGAGGAGAGCAGTTAAACTGTCTAATATTCATTACATTATTTTCATACTTCAAGATAGCAGCTGAAAAACAAAAGATAACATTTTCACAATAGTGATTGGAAGCTGAAATGCAAAACAAAATTCCAACACTAAATACCCAGAGCAATATATTGGTGAAGTACATAATTGATTGGGGGAAGAAGGAAAGAGATAATTCCAGCTATACATTCTTTTTTTTTTACTACTGTGGGTAGAAAGAAAACAATAAAAAAGCAAATGTTGTTTCCCTGGCACTTCCCAGTTATACTCATGTATAGTATACACACCACAGCACTGCACATTGATCATGGGTTTCCTTCAAGCTCATTTACATGCTCCCAAACACTGAGCAGAGGTTTGTTTGGCTCAGCTGATGTGTCCCAAAGACAGCTAATTATAAATGCCTCTTCTCAACATCTGTTCAGATATTCCAATACTTAAACTTGCTTCCTGATTGGTCCACCAATCACAAAGTAGCAGATAGGATGTTCCACAATGAAAATTTATTTCAGGGAATCATCTGATTAAGTCCATTTTAACAAGGGTGTGTTGACATTTTACATATACCCATCTACAATGGGAAGAATTTTTGTTACACTAAATGGTGAAGAGGTCATAAAACAAGTTTCAAGTGATATGTAGGGTAGAAGGTGGGCTTGTCTGATGTTTACATAACTTGCTGTCAATTTATACATTTCCTTTTGAAATGGGGTCAACTTATTTGGTTTGGTTTATGTAAATGGATTGTCGGGGTGGAAAGTGTAAAATCTTTCTTGCCCCTATACTTTTCGCGGTCATGCGGCTTCAATCAGTATATCATACAACCAACCTTGAACGTGATACTACATGCTATGACATGCTGAATTACATATGTACTCCAATCATTTAGAATAAACTGCGCACCAAATTTAGAAAATGTAAAACACTGTGCTTTAACTGATACATGCAGAAATGCCAACCAATTACATTATACAAAGTTGTAATCCATCTTTAAACAATGTGTATTTTCACAAAATCAAATTTATACATGCATATAACCTGATGTTTAAAAGTTGGCATATCCATTTTATATAACCTTAAGTCAAAAGTAGAACTTACTAGAGAATATGTTAATCTGTATGTTCTCAATTTTTATATGTCTTTTTTTTCCTTTTTTTAAAAAAATTCTCTGCGATAACTTTCTGTTGCTGCCAAACTTTGAAAAGGATTCAATATACTTTGGAGGAAACAATGAGTCATCAACCTTCTCAAATATAATTAATTACTGTGTCCTTAATATTTTTCAAGATGTCCTGACACCATTTCAATAGTGTCCTCTCATTGTTCTAAATGTTTCCTTTCATCCCTTTCGGATGTAGACAAAGAGGTAATTATAAAGTTTACCTCCTGAGTTTTTATCAAAAATTAAAAACCATTGGAGGTAACACGACTCAATCACATTCTATTGATTATGTCCCTTTATTGTTACTATCGCCACAATAAGCCTACCGGAAAAGGCCATCTTTATGACATACTAAAGTAAACCCATGCAACAAGCAATGTTTTAGATTGTAGCAATGTTCCTGTCTGTCTGTCTCTCTCTCACTCATTCACTCTGTCTGTCTGTCTCTGTCTCGCACACACTTGTGCACAATGTACACCACCAAACATCTTACTATGGTGAGGTCAAAGCAAAGAAAGGCCTGCCGATGCAACGCCTGTAATAATATCAGGTCTAAAATAATATTACTCTTTTGTGCTCTCACTCTCTCTCTCCTATTTACACAAACAATACGGCCTACACTGTTCCCATTGCGCACAAACAACACATGCAAATCAGCTGCAACACACAAGCATGCAATCACTGAAAATACCAGTCACACTAGACCTTGCCATGTGGCAAGGCCATTATGAAACAGGCCTAGGCCATAGACCTCAGACCTACATAGGCCTGCCGCCTACTTTGCTGTATCTTTTTTAAATTTTTATCACAGCCGGCTGGATAATCAAGTCACAATATGCCATACAAGTGGAGCTTTGCACACCGCATATTTTTTTCTCTCAGTAATAGTTATAGATCTCTACATTATGTAGATTTAATTATGAAAAACAGCAGGATTCTTCTCATGACTGGCCCAAGCGGAGTTGAGCCCCAGATTCTTGGCCGATAGCAGTGCAGCTGCGAATCCGCGGAAAACTTTCCGCCCTGGGTTGCAGTACTATGTTTAGTATACTTATTCTAGTATCAGCATCACTTTTGGGCATCTTTTCAGCCCTGTTGAACTTAAAGTAAGATGCATCCATCCATTCATCAATCCCTCATTCCTACTCCCTTACTTCATTATTCATCTTTTTAAAGAACTTTAAATTAAGGTTCTTTTTCTCTTCATTTTGGTGAGAAATCTTTCTCTGCATCCTTCCTATAGAAAATCATTGGTGAAGATGGAAAAATGTCCCGGTCTTTTGATTCTTTTAAGAAAAAGCTTGAAACTATTTTATTGAATAGAGCCTACTTTCAAAATTTCCTCATGAGCCTGATGTTTCAGAATTTAAATTTGGATTCTTTTTGCCTGCAACTGTCATTGTATAGCGCTTTGAGCTCCAGAGAGGTAAGGCACCTTATAAATGTAAATTATTATTATATTTAATTACAAAGACCTTCGAATATAGGAAGAAAGGTCCTTTTGGTTTTTGACAAAAAGCTTTAGGTAGATTCAGTGACAATGCTCATGACTTTCTATGGAAACAATTTGACCGGATGCCATTCCATTTGCATCCAAGATAAAATCCTTTTAGAGTTTATCTACCAACAAGTCTTATTTGACTTATTTGAAACATACCTACGTCTTAAAAGAAAAAAGCATGTATCCCTGAAATAGCTACTCTTCCTGCTGACTTTGCCCTGACAGAAGGGATACACCTGACTTTCAAGCCACCTGGCGAAAAGTCAGTGTGGCATCAAAGTACTGAGGGGGTGAGTGGTAGTGAGGAAATGATCTCAAAGAGGCTTATGTAACATGTAAAACACCTACAATAAACTAGGATGTTATGTTAAGTTACTGACAGCCAGTTCCACAAGGCCTTGACCTTTGAATATAGTTATTTCAGAAATAAGCACAGTGACAGTGCTAAAAAAAACCTATGTCGTCTGAAAATAGTCATTAAACCCTAGAGCATTTTCATAATAACTAAAAGATAAAAAGATTGCATTTACATAGCGCTTTTCACCGTTTTACAAACAATCTCAAAGCGCTTTACAATAATTTATCCCCTGGCAGTATACATAAAGTGCAGCATATTTTGCACAACAATACCAGCCTATTGCTAGGTACTCATTTAACACCTGGGTCGAGTGAAGCGATAAGGGTAAATTTTCTTGCTTAGGGAAAAAACAAGTAATCGCTGGCAGGAATCGAACCCAGGACCACTGAGTCCCAAGCTGACGCCTTTACCATTGAGCCATATGTGCCCCGGTCAACTGTCAAAGGAATTTCCAATAGATTCCAGTATAAAAGTCAATACTGACGTACATGTTTGGAAAGGAAATGCTTTAAACATTTTTCTCTATCTTTAATTCATTGAGGCAAACTATAACTTTGAACTTATTGTGAAGGGCATATTTTATCAATAGAAATTAGTATTTTCCTATTGATATCACAGCCTAATAAAGATTTTAACCCCCAACTGAACCAGCCAAAATGAGCATTTTTAATTACCTCTCCAATGATGTCTTTTGAATAGAAATACATTAACGAATATATATGTGTTGTATGATGTTGACCAACAAAGATTAAATAAAACAGCACAGCCAAAATCATTAGGCCTGAAACACACAATGATTTTCACATCTTTGGTGGTTCCTTAGAGTGAAACAAGGTAAATATAATGGGTTTCAACCCTATGATAAACAATATCAAATTCAGTACCTATGTCTGTTGGGCTGGATTTATGTTTCTCTTCTTAACCCTGAAATTCTAGTATCCACTATCATCAGCCAAAATATTTCAAGCTTTACATTGACAGAGACCTGAGAGCCTAGCTGTGACAATGCTATGGACCTAGATAATGGGACTTCTTTTCTATCAATTTCAGATCAGGGTCAGTCAAGCAATTATCTAGATCATGAATTATCACCTCTACTTTTCTTTATCAACATATCATCCTCAGGCATACTGATTTTTTTCCCCCCAGTATTTTCCCTAGACTAAAAATCTGTGAGTCCTTATGACTCTCTAAGCTATTTTCATGGGGTTCTTACATGATTTTTAAGAGTCCTCTTGAAAAATAGTCAGGATGTGTGTGTCATATGCTTAATATGAATTTAGAATTACCTTTACCAAGATGACTCTCATCCAAATAAGAAAAAATTGATAGACACCCCCAGATATTATAAAAAGGACAAAGGAAAAAAAAAAAGCTGAAGTCAAATTTATTAATGCTATTAACAGACCTGTAAACAGCCAATGAAAAAATTGTCTGAACTCCACATCCCCCACACACATAGTAGATATGACCAAAACAGTCAGCCTACGCATATAAAACATCTGAACTTAATTTACGACCATCGGAATTTGTCATACAACTGTTCATGACATAAACATATCATTGCTCTTAAGTAAGAGGGCAGAGAACTAGAATTAAAATCTAAAGGTAATGGAGATCTTATGATCTAGTATAGAGTAGCCCTAGGCCTAGAAATACTTTAGTGCAATTAAAACTTCCCTTTGAAGATCAAGAGATTGATCTCTAAATCTGAACTAGAATCTAGCTCTAGATCTTGATTTTATAAAAAAGAATCTGAAATCTAGATTCCAGTTAAAATGTGTGAAATCTCGAACGTATCTAGATCTTAGATTCAGTAGCCCAGTAGAACAGATCTTGAAGATTGTGGATCGCCTCGTCCTGAACTGAAATTGAAACTAGATCGCTGAAGGCTTATTCCAGTGGCTTCAAATATAAGTCGTCTTTTTCTTCACAGAAATTAATTTATCCCGGTCGACAATTTCCGACTTTCTTCCGTGGTTTACAAAGACTTATAAGAGCCGGAAGAAGAGAGTCTGAACAGTGTCTAGGAAAGAAGTTTGTGATGTCAGTATGTCTGAAATTAGCGAAGGCATTTTAGTACGTTTTGCTCATCCTATGTGATTAGTGGTGTGACCATGGTGTGACAGTGAGCGAGCACAGCCAGCCTCCCAGAGGTGAGGGTGATGTGAGCTGACTGACAAAACTACGCATTGCAAGTCGGGGCTGAGTGCAACTGCCTAGGTGCACAGACATACACTATTATTGTAGTATTGTTTATGGTTGGAGGTTGGAGTGTTGAGGACTCAACCGGTCGAAGCTATGAATGCAGCTTGCGTCTAGCATACTATATGGCAAAAGGGGTGGTAGTGAGACTTGTAGCGGTAGGTTAAATCGGTGTATTTAGATTTAAACTTGAGGGGGTGACCAAAAAATCGTCTTCATTGGTGTACAATTTTGTATTTTTGGGGTTTTGTTTCTGTTTTCTGTTTTCTTTCTTTTTTAAAAATTTAATGATAAAGTCTATTTTGGCGGAAAGCCGACAATTGGCTATGAATTTACAGGTCTGTATTAAGAATGAAAAATGAAAGCAGACAATTTTTCCCTGGACTCAAAATCTTTGAGTGCTTTTGCCTCTCTAAACTAACTTTGAGGGTTCCTTCCAAGATGTTAGTGTTTCAAGGATGCGCTATAGTGTGTCATGGAAAACAGTTTCACCAATAGCTTCTGAAAAGATCACTTATAAAACATCATAATTGATAAAGTACTGTTCAGCTTAATTACCTTTGTTGTTGTAGACATCTAAATAATTTGGTGCTGAGAATATAGTTATCAAAGATGGGAAACCTGTAGTCTGACTTTTTCTGTACATCCTATACCTGAAAAATGAAGGATAAGGGATGACTGAATGACGAATTGAGCTTTCATTCTACAGGCCTTCAAAGTCTTTTTACTGAATTGGTACAGGGTGTCAGCCTAAAATTCGCAGTGGTATCAGACGTGACCTACAGGGCTTTAAGCTTTGTTTCATAAAAATTTATTATTAGACCAGGACCTGAACATGAATTCATGAAAACAGAGCACTGTTATTTAAAAGTTTATAAAAAGATTATTAAATAAACAAAAAAGGTAAAAGAAAAAGGAAATATAAAGGAAAATATTTTTGAAGAACAAAGATGGCTATAACATTGTTTATTTGGTGTTTTGAGGCTCTTTTAGACTCTACAATCAGACCTGTTATTAGGACATGTCTGGGAGACTGAAAAATTATTCTTATTTTGCATTAAATCTCAGACCGATGGATAGTGTTATCACTGTATGCGGGTCATTGAATACAAATCTTTAATTAGTTTGTTGACGTTGAATAACTCTGTAGCTCTACCCATAACATTCATTTCAATCATTGACCAGGAACAAAAAGCTTACTTTACAACCTTGAGAGTGTTGGAAATAAAAATTCAGGTGACAAACTGGTTCACACTGGCCTGTCAATCACAGATATTGGAGGCAATTGCACATTCGTAGCTTTAATATCTACTCAATGACATCTTCGTGGAGCTCATTTAGTTAGCTCATCACATTGATTCATAAAATAAACCTATCATATTTCATTGCAAAGTAGCTTAGTCTAGGTGCGGGCATAGCACCTTCTTCATTTGTCAGAGTCAAGACAATCTTCTTAGTCTTTTTCGTCGTCTCATAACAACAGAACAAATGAAAAACGCCAACACCTAGACTACAGAAACAGAAATCAAGCCTACCTCTCAGTTTCATTTAATTTGCAGTAAAAGTTACTTTCACATTCCGGCAATGATGACATCTTTTCATGTCAGAATTGGACTCCCCATTGAAGAGGTCATATTAGAATAGGATTCCCCATTGAAGAGAGATAAAACTAAGACCAAAGATGACAAAACCAGGACTATTGATGATGATGATCAATCATAGCTATTCTGCAGTATCACAGATTGTGTCAGTACCAGTAGATTAATAAAATTTAATCGCTGCTTCTGATTTCTGGAATGCCTGTCTCAGTAAATGTCCCATATAGTCGGCTGTAGCTAGTGTGTACCAAAAACCGTAATTTGTGGCCGTCTTTGAATGGTGCACAATTGTGGATCTTCCACCATGGGTGAAAGAAATAGAATTTAGATATAGAACTAGATCTAAAACTTTGCAGAGAATGCATGATGTTGTGATGACTTGGAAGGCATGATAAAACTGAATTCCCCGGAATACTAAGATGAATATGACTGTAGCCGATTCTTCATTTTGGTGTCCTTTCCATCTTGAAATAAAAGATTACAACAAACATCAAAACAGGCCGAATGGTGGGAACAAATAAATGAATGGATAAAAAATGCTGCTTTCCAACATTACGGAAATCGTCAAATAGACAAAAATATTTTTCCTTTCCATCCTGGAAATGAAACGAAACAAAGGACTCGGAACATCAATGCACTTCGCAATCATAGTTCTTACATCACTGTAAGCCTAAACGCCACTCTCACTAGATTAGATTAGTAGGCTACGGCACAGGGCTCACAAATGAGGTAAGGCTATTCCTTTTGATCGACCAATCAAATTTTTATTTCATTTTTGGAACCAATTGTGGAAGACGGTGATTTAAACATTTTTTTTTAAATGGTGTAGCCAGAAAAGTTGTGCTTTTGAGTCTGAAATCATATTTCCAGACATGAAAGTGAACAATCGCTCTAAATACGATTTGATAGGAAAGTATGACAGTTATGTTGATAAGGTAGCTATAAACAGGGGTCTTCGATACAAATCTAAAGAACCATTAACATTTAATGAAAAGCCCTCGAGCTAAAAGGAAATATATAAAGTAAGGATTACATTTGAAAACAAGTAGAAGACAATATGCAGAATGATTAAACATTGACAGACATTACAAAAAGATTTTATAAACTTTGCTTTTCAAAGAATTTCCTATTTTTAAAGTAAAACCCTTGATACATGAATGATATGCATCTCTTCCTCAGCAGTGTCAAGCCATCTAACATTCCACTTCTGCTTCATAGGTTTGTATAACTCCATAGTGATTGCCTTTCGTGCTTCAAGCACTGTAAATGGATGAGTTATGATGGCTGCTATTCACTCCTACCTTTAATTAAATTTAAAACAAAAGTAAAGAAAATTTCACATTTGCAGACCTTGCCTATAACAATCATAAACGTCTAGATCTAGATATCTAGAGTTCTAAATCTAGCTGAACAACCAAGTTTATGGAGCCTTATTTAACTTATTATCAAGGATCCATGACTGAAAATTTGTTTTATATACAATACATCCAAGAAACAAGGAATAATTCTTAGGCCGTAATCCATGGCAAATACACAAAAGGAACAATACAATACATGCAGTATGAGTTCGAATGAATTGATTCAAAATCAAAAAAGTACAAATAAATGAATGCATATGACTGACTGACCATTGGAAGTGCGAAACTAATACTTTGAAATTGAAAAGTATAAACGTGGGACTATCGATCTCAGTTGCACCAAATAAAAACAGTAGCTGTGACGCAAAAACTATAACCAAGTTTTTCAGTGGTTGACCTCTGCTCATCATTTGCTGATCAATCGAGGGTCCACTAAATAGAATTAAACCACTGAATTCTGCGGATCTATGGAAAACTTAAACCCGTGTATAAGGAGAAATTTTGGGGAAAAAAAAAAAAAAAAACAAAACAAAAAAGAAAACAACAAACAAACCAAACAAGGGCCGTTAAGCCCCAAGTTCATCATGATAGCCACCCAAATTTTCTGCCTTTTGTGTAAAAATGTGCGAAGTGGATCTAAATTAGACAGTAAGTGTCCCAGATAGTATTTTTAAACTACTCTCTCTGATGACAGAAAAGAGAGCCAGATAGATGTACAGACAAGACACATTAACCTACCCTGCATCCTGTGCTTCATGTGCTCTAATTATTGACAACAAACTGTTCTGCTGTAGAAAATCACAACAAGCTGCATAGCTGTAGGAAAAAGGGTTAGAAAAAAATAATACATAAATAAAATCTGTTATACCATTAACTTCATAGTAGTCTCCTTTTAACATGGCTCTTAACATAAATGGTACAAACCATGCCAGGCGGAAGATCTAGGGAAAGTTCACAGTGGATTATACCAATATTTCCCATACTGAAAAAGTTCTTCTTCCTCCATTTACGTATTTCAAACACTGAAAAAAAGATTTTCTTTCTCCATTTATGAAAGACATTCAATTCATACTATTTCTACATTTGTAGCTTTTAGAAATTTCACATGACAGACTATGACAGCATGATAATTAGCTTTTACTTTTCCCTTCAAATGCATCCTCTTTAATGGGATTTTACATAAAGTTAAAATTATAAATATCATGATCAATATTTGAAAGCTTCATTTTGCTTTAATTTTTGAGTTGTCAACTTATGGAAGCTTGATCAATAGTTGATTAGTAATCTGGGGCAGTTTATATAAAATGAAATTAATCCATTTCACAAAACGTTACTTATCTATTAACTCACTTTGGACTGAGCTCTGCTCAGATCAACAACCCCTCAGGACTGGCCGTTTTGGGCCTTTTTAAAAAATTCATATTTCATTTACTAATCAACAGATGCTAATAAAATTTTCACATAAAACAATGACCATCACCTGACAAGATGCAACAAACAGAATTGAATTACCTATTTATTTGTATTTTTGATGATTTTTTTGTTGGGTTATGAAATTGAATTTTCAAATCATTTTCTGTCCAAATGAATCTGATGACGTGTCAAAAATAAATTTGGAAATAAAGCATTGAAATGATTGGAAACCAAAAAGTGTTCACCTTGTTCAATTGGTATTGTTCCTTGTTATGAAAAATACAAATACATAACACAAAAAAAGGTTTGCAAGTTCTCTAGCTGATCATTTACTGATTTGCTATGCAATAATTGTGTTGCGTATGGAACTTTCGGAAGCAATTCCCAATACAAAGCGGGATTTGGCAGACAGTACACCAATAGTAAGTATCTTTTGCTCTCTTCTTCTTTCCTGGGGTGTCTGCAAGAGAGTCTCTGCACACCTTGCATTCTCTCCTAGGCTTTGGGTTTTTGGGAACAGGAGGTAGAAAGTCTAGCATATGAAATTTGCTTGTGAGGTCAAGCCGAAGAAGTTTGGGCTTCACCACAGATTTGGGGCAAGGACAGTTTTCTGGCCGTTCAGAGACATACTCCTCTGCAAGTTCTTTCCCCAATTTTTTTATGAAGAAGGGAAGGGCAATGCGCTTTCTCTTGTGGTGAGTTTGAAGTTTGTTATAGATGACTGAACCTTGAATCACACAAAGGGTGTACATGTACATGAAAACTTTTGTTGACCATTTGTACGTTCTACGGGCCATAGGAAAATATGACAGTAACTGGTCATTTCTGTCCACTCCACTCATATGTTGTGTGTACACTGTCACAGCTGTTGGTTTCTCCTTATTTGTAATGTTTCTTGTTGTGACAGTTTTTGTTTCCCTCGGATCGATTGCAGAAGTGAGTATGTGGACTTCACGTTTGTCCTTCCATTTCAAGGCGACAATATCACCTTGTCTTTTGAAGGCTCTGTCCCCGACATTCGGAGTTTCCAGCTCATTTGGCTTTGGCATTCCCTTCCTATTTGAGCGAACAGTTCCTGTGCAGCTTGTACCACGAGAAGTGAGCTGATTGTAAAGTTCTGGGCATGAATAGTAGTTATCACTGAACAGGTGATATCCTTTGTCAAGCATGGGGTCAATGATTCTCATAACAACGTCAGTTGGCCTGTTGCTGACACCCGGTTCAGCTGCGTATATCTCAAATCGGTAGACGTAAGATGAGCTTGATTCACAAAGTTCGTAAAACTTGATGCCCCATGGCGTGGGTTTATCCTTGAGGTATACCTTGAAACGAAGGTGCCCCCGCCATGGACATATGGCCTCATCCAGAACTATCTCTCTCTCAGGTGTGTATACACTCTGAAATCTTTCTTGTAGGTGCTTATACACCCTCCTCACCTTATAAAGAGGATCGTGGTTGGGATCCCCTGGAGGGATGTAATTGGTATTGTTGCTAAAGTGCAGCATTGTCAATATTGCCCTGAAGCGGTCTCGTGAGAGAATTTGCCGAGAAAAGGCGGTCTCGACAAATTCGTCATGGCTCCAGTAGTCTTTTAGGCATGGTAACTTCAACAGGCCCATGTGGAGAGCAATCAACAAAAATCCCTTCATTTCGTAGAGAGTGACAATTTTCCATTGCTGTACAATCTTCTTCGTGTTGTGGGGTGGAGTTGTTGCTAGAAATGCTGCATACCTGTTGGTTTCCTCCTTGAGCAGCTGCACAAGGAAATCGGTGACAAAGAGTCGATAGCACGATTTTGCACTGAAATTGTCTTTATCAATTTCTTCATTCAGACCAGGGGTTCCGGTAAATGGGGGGAGGTTGGGAAACCCAGTCAAATTGTCAGTCCAGCCCCCTGCGTCCCCATCACCTTGTGCGCCAGAAGCTAGAGGTTGAGTATCAACAAGGAATTCCTCAATCACATCACCATCTATAAGGTCATCATCACTCCCACTGTCAATTTCACTCCCTGCTGTGACAATAATATCTGTTGTGTCAGCAGTATTGTCAGTTGTGCCAGATCTAGATCTACTACATGGGCCTGGTTGGTCATCATCCATGTCTAGATCTATCCTAGTCCTAACCTGCTTTGGCTTAGACAAACCCTGTTTTCTTTTCTTAGCCTTAGGCTGATCTTGCTTGGGCCTGAACCCTGGATTCTTGTCAGAATCATAATCATACGTCTCAGACTCCGATTCTGACTCTTGAATAGGAGTAGAATTCGCAAGACGTTTGAAGAGCTTACGATTTTCCATCATTCAAACTAAAGGGTAGATCTAGACTTGTTTCCAAAAGATTCAGGTTTTTGATCCAACGGCCGAGGGTTATATCCGGGTCGGTCTATCAAAAACTATTCCCCCTAGCGATGTGAAACTTGGCACACCTGTAAACAAGAGGTGTAGCAAGAGTATGGGCTGGCTTGCGCGTGAAGGCAAAAAAAAACAAACGATAATGCCGTCACTCATGGGTTGCGTGTTCCAGCCCGAGCGTAGGTCGGGGACATCCCACAACTGTTACGGGATCCGTCCCAAGTGAGTTAAGGGAGGGAGTCCAGGAAAAACTTTACTTTGTGTCCAACTGAATTATGAAACACCAGTAACAACTTACAAAAAACATGTCATAAAATCAGTAATGTAATTTGGATACTTATCCAGAGTTGCTCTGTAGAATAATACGACTAGGAGGTTGAACTATATATGCACTCCTTAAGCATACGTAGATATATACATTGGGGGAAAAAAGGCTCAGGGTTGAAGGTCCAAGGAGGACAAATGTGCCCCAGTATTGCCAACAGTCTAACGTCCAATTTTGAGCTATTTTATTCTATTATCCAATCACTACCACCAATCATCTAAAGTGAATCTTCAAAAAATAGACCTTCTGCTGCAATTTCTAGAATAAAAAGAATACTTTTCATTTATTACCAGCCCAATAACACTGTCACTTCCTGTATTGTGAACTGAAAATTAAAAAACTTGAGATCCACTGATAGTCCACACTATGGGGCCATAGAGTAGAAGTGGCATCAACATGACATCAAAGAATGCTAGGGCCTACACACAAGACCCTGTCAGCATCATCGTGGGTAATGTTTGCTGCCGCACTTGATGTCCTTGCAACTTGTCTCCAGACCTCCCTGTTCCTGCTTTTCTGGGCAATTTCGCCCATATAATACTCAATCCATTGATGATCATTGTCTATGTGTATTTCTAGTAGCATGTATTTTTTCTTGCAGGATTGATGCCATGAGAACCATTTTTTCAATTTATATTACATGAAATTATATATTTGATTTATCATTCAAATAAAGGCAAACTCTTGAAGTTAGAAGACTCATATTTAAATAAAATCTACTAATTACCTATTCTTTCAATATACATGCATGATGTATACACAAGTACGGTACATAAAAAATAACATTTGTTTTATCTCATTAAGACCATCTAAAAGCCTTTAATAGGTTCATATCCTGTGGCTCAAAATTGGACCTTTTCAATGATCTTACAACGTGTAACATCTTAACAATCTCCTCCTCCCATGTTAAAGAAAACACAATTCCAATGTCACACATTTGTATACGAGGTCAATCAGCTGATTTCCTCCATTTCCCTTATAAGCTTAATGTAATCTTTGGCCTTGATCTTATGGGGGACGATATCTGAAAAGAAAATGAAATGACTACATAAATACCTGTACACTAGTACTATATTCTTGAAGATCATATACGATGCTCTTGTTGCACTTATGTACTTGTCATTTCATTGTTTTCTTTGTTCTTTTTATCTGCCATTCTAAAACAGTAAGTAGAATTTGATCTTCTGCCCATTCACACCACTAATGTTTAACCCTAAACACAATGTGCCTTGAGGCATGTCAACAGATTGAAAATGAAATAGTATAGTATAATCATAACACAAACCCACAAACCAAAGTGGATGCACACAAAATGAACTAGGATTGTGAATCACAATCAAACAAAAAGGGGCACAACTCAGTAATGTCATTCACAAATGATGATGTCCTTGAAAATTGCATATATAAGGTGGGAAATTAATAATGGTCCCAAAGACCTTGCATGAAGCATCTGAGTTCCATTTTATAAGATAATAAATCAAAAGTTTGCCCCAGAATAAAACATTGCTAGATCCCTCATTTCTTCGCATCTCTTTGTACATATGTATCTTTAATTAGAATGGCTCTATCTTTACATAGATTTGCCATGCACATTCAACACTACGACCAAATATGGCCACTCTGTATAAATAAAATTGGAGTGTTCGAACCATCGTTAGAATTAGAAGGTAGCGGTAGACCATTAAAGTATTGAAAGAAAGAGGATGTCGGGCCAGAGCCCTGACCACCTCCTCAGCTCCATTGTACGATAAAACTCTTTTATAGTGAGAATGGGCGGACCAGGCACATGTTCTCGCTACTGCCGAGTTCTCGTTATTCCTGAATGACGAATTTACAAGGCAAAATAAAGGAAAATAATCCAATGTTGTAACAGGCATCATGAGAATGCCAATGACAACGTCTACACTTGAGTTAGACAAAGATGACAGTGGGGAGGGGTGGAGAAGGACCCTTTTCATTGTTTTCTTTGTTAGTGGCCAGCACCTGATGAGCCCTACCATTGGTAAATGGACAACGAGATGGGGGTGGGGTGAGTATCCAGAAAGTTTTTGACCAGGAAGGAAAGAAAATCTCTCATTCTTACCGAGATGGTCATTCACGAGCTCTCATTAAACCTAATCATTTATGCTAAAGAGTAAGAGGGATAAAAAACGGGGATTGAAAAATGTCTCCTTATTCCAGAGTTCTTGTTATTACTGTTGTCATTATTAGTGAACTCCACTGTATTAAGATGTAAAATTGTGTGAGCTAGATGAATTAAATTAGCAGTATCTGTTTGGACTATATAATTTTGCATGCCCCTCTCAATCAAGTTTGTAAAGAATTGGTTTAGCTAGAAAAATAAACTCATTTTTGTGTGTTTTTTTTTGTTTATACAATATTTGAATACTTAAAAAAAAAAAAAAAAGTCCAGAGGGCAATTTTTCTTTTGGTTTCTCTCGAAGGGTGACCGATAGGAAAAGTAGTGTCAGCCACAGAGCATCACCGCCAGGGAAAAAGGGGTAAATTATCTTGCCCAAGGAAAAAAATGCAGTGCCGAAGAAGAATTTGAACCCATAGCATACGGGTTACAGTGCAATGCCTTATCCACTGGGCCACGGCCCCCCCCCCG
>JAOYNN010365347.1:0-15450 GCA_025770095.1 Goniobranchus kuniei
ATATATAAAAGTGGGGTGGGGGGAGTTTTGAGTGTGCAAACAGTGTCCTTGTTTTGGTTCTTTGATAAAAAACAAAACCTAGCATGAATTTATAGTTACAGTGTAACTCTGGTATTTCGAAAATGGGCGGACCAGGCACATGTTCTCACTATTGCCGAGTTCTCGTTATTCCCAAATCACAAATTTACTAGGAGAATTAAAAGAAAATAATCCAATCTTGTAACAGACACCATAGGCCTATTACTGTGCTTGGCATAAGAACGCCAATGGCACTTTGCACAATCGAGTCACAGACGAAGATGAAAGGGGGGAAGGGTGAAGAAGGACCCCAGATGTGCCCTACCAGCTGTAAATGGACATCGAGGAGGGGGTGGGGAGAATATCGAGAATGTTTTTGACCAGGAAGGAAAGAAAATCTCTCGTTATTACCGAGATGGGGATCTATGAGCTCTCATTAAACCTGATCATATATTCTAAAGAGTAAGAGAGATAAAAAACGGGGATTGAAAATTGTCTCATTATTCCCGAGTTCTCGTTATTACTGTTGTCGTTATTAGTGGACCCCACTGTATTTAAAAATCTTGTACATTAACATAGACTTAAAGAATTTTTGTTTCATTAACCCAACAGCAGTAACTTCAAAAACAATCAATTAATGTTATCATAATCACCCACTTCTTTTCTTAAGAATGATTTACACTGACTGTCTATTGATAAATAGTTTCATTGTGCCAAAGTACGTAGAGATCTCAAGCAGCTGCTCAACTGGATTATTTGTATAATGTCTCAACAATACATCACAGCCCTTTGATCATAAAAATATAATCTTACGCTACTACTATTTTCACTTTAATGTAGTCCATTCAGTTTCAATCCATAATTTCTCTGTATGCTCTGGATTTAGCAAACAGTATCAATGGAGAGAACTGATGGAAACTGTACCCACAGAAGTATACAACTCTTTAATTAAATGTAAAAAATGCTTTAGAGGAAGATAATGATTGTTCTTCATAGCTGTGAATACTGTACTTGATGAGGTCAATTTAAATTAAGGACTTTGTAGCATGAACAAGAAGTAATTATGTCATTTGGAATATTTAATTAAGAGTTCACAAATACAATCAGATGTTTGGCTTGACTCACTTGACAATGTTTAAAAAGTCCTCGACTCCTCGTTTTACATCCTTATCGTCATCAGAATTTCCAGTGTAGAAATCCTCCTGGAAATAAAACAAATGCAAAATAAAAATGCTCTTATTTTCTTAATAAATGTGGATTCTTGAAACATAGAAACCTGAAATAGCATTTAAAAAGTAAAAATTCTTTCAATAACATGGATCTTATTGCTTCCCAATTGAGATAAATGCTGGCAAAAATGGCAAACCTTGTTAAGATAAGGAGCAGCTTTGGCTAAAGCTCTCAGCTCCACTAAGTATGTAAAGTATAAGTTTTTCAGTCTTTGTGGGCCTTGATTATTGGTTAGTTCTGGGTCAAAACGGGCTTGAAATTCCTCAAGATTGTGGTCCCACTTTCCTGGTCCAAAGCCACTCTTAGCTAAAATGGATATAAAAGAGAGAAGAAAGATTTCTAAAAAGAAAAATCTTGACAGATTCCATAATCTATTTTCCTGAAAGCCCCACCACATGTATACATGCTCATCCATTCCTTACTCTGCAGAAAGCATAGAAAATAGCAGATCAGGTAGATAGATACAATATTCTAATAACAGTCATTTGACAAGACCATTCTCTCTCTTTAGCCTGAAAAAAGTGAGGCAACACCCTGTCATTAAAGTTATAGATTTGCAAAAAATTGTATACATATAACCAATTGCAAAAATCATGTGACTATAATAAGATAAGATAAAACTCATTTGTCGTAGATGTGTGTATTATGTAGGCCTACCTATTAAAGTAAGCAGACTGCATATAACAATGCCACTTGAAATAAAGATGGAAAAAACATATCATATTATTACATCCAGACTCACAAGGAAAAAGGTAATCATCACAGAGATGAACATTGATGCTAGTATGCAATCCAGATATAAGTCGGTAAAACACACGTTTCTCAAGACACAAAGCTGAAATAGGAAAAAATTATAAATATAAATACAAATGCATTCTTATATGTAATCTGAGCTTAATATGCTCTATTAAGAAATAAATTCACCAGAATTGAGTCAAACTTCGACAAGCTAAACAGTATAAGAAGATATTAGCTTGCCTTCTTATTAATGCAAGGGACCAGAATTGCACTTCAAGTCTTATTTAGCCTAGGACTGTACTATGGCTTTCATCTCCATCATAAGCATTTCAATGATGAAATGTCTCAGATTCTGTATGCCAAAATGATGGCTTATAACTGGCATCAAAACAAAATGGTGTGAAACTGAACGTTTGAATTTAATGCTGATTTTTTAAAATCAAATCAATATCTTAAACAGTCTTACAAATCTAAAATTTGTTTTGATCACATAACAAATTAGTAAAGCACTACAGCTACAACAACTATATTCCAAAGAAAATAAAACTGCGATTAAGATGTCTTAGGGGCAAATACCAAAAGCCCCTTCCTGACAGTAAATTCTCTAAATTTGAATGAAAGGTTGAAAAACCTAAACAAATGAGACATTATAAAAACCTTGTGTTAAATCATCTGACGAATTTATCTTAAATCATGTCATATATCATGAACTTGCACATTTCCTTGCAATAGAGACATTATTTGAACAATTTAATAACAACAGAAACAAAAAAGGACAGGTGAGACGGAAGGAAAAAATGAAATGCAAAAATAAAACCACAGCAGGACATAGAAAGAAATGTGGGGCATTCACAGCTTGCATCCTAATATAACATAAAAGGTAACTGACTTATTTCTAGCTTTGATCTTTGCATGCATTTTCTTCACAAAATCAATGGAAAAAAAAAGTCAGGACAAACATTTTTGAAATTGAAAAAGACTTCAAGCTGGATTTTTTATAAAACTTGAGATTAAAGAAAACAGAGTTTAGACAAATGTAAGTGTAAACTTTGGAGAAGGTGAAAAAAAAAAAAGAAAGCTTTAAATTTCACAACAAAAGTAGTGTTTATACTTTTCTTGATGAAGCCAACAGCTATTATCAACATAAATTTTATCTCAATATTGCACACTTGCTTTTGTATAATCAGTGCATATTCCTTTATGTCTTCCCTCACATAAATAGTGTGAGAAGATTCTAAATGCTGAACTTAACTAAGAGGTACCCTTCCTCTATTCCTTATTCAGGGAATATTCACAAAAGCTCTTTTATAAAATTATTTTACACTACACTATTTGTGTAATTCTTCAGGGCCTATACATTTTTTTAGTAAGTTAAACTATTCACAAATATTTATGCCCACAATATTTCAACATAATAGAAATGCGTAGAAAACATTCAAAGAAAAACTGAAAACAAATGCTAGAGAATGCCTGAATGCCTATATCTTTGATGATATCAAAGGATCCACTTTAAATTTTTATCAATGAAAAGGATTTAACATTAAAAGTCAGAAAAAATTGCTAAAATGAATTGAATTATATCAACGCTTAGCTCACAATCCCTTTTTGCTATTTCTACAATCTAGTCAAACAGATCTAATCAGAAGATCATCATATTGACAGGTGAAGGTTGGAATAACAAAGTTACTTTACTTCAAAGATACAAACACCACAATGGTAAACCAGAAAACTACATTAATCCTGTCAAAGAGAATATGATTTTAGACTTAAACAAACTTTACCCTACCCAAGATTCCTTCTTTCCAGCAAATTGTGGCTCTTTGGCATAACAGAAATGGACATTAAAACTTCTTGGGGTCTAATAATATTACAGTCATCAACAAAAGTGATCGACCAGAAGTAGCACTCACTTTTATAAACTAGAAACTGAAGCAGCCTCATGTAATGGTTTGGAGTAGTTACCATTTATGAGATAACAGCCTCCTGGAAACTGTATTTCAACAGTGCTCTTGAGCAAAAAGGCGAATCCACAAAAAACAAAAAGAAACAACCCTGACTAAGTTTAATATGTTGGGGTTTTTTTTGCTTTGTTAATGCATTATTCTTCATTTTGTCTCCCCTTTATGTTATCTGAGCTTGTTAAAGATGAAACAGTTGGACAAGTAGACTTATACAAATCCTAGGATTAACAATTGATAACAAATTTAATTGGAAAGAAAATTCAAACTTTGTTTCCAAGAAGCTTTACTCTAGATGTAAAGATAAAGATTGCATTTATATAGCGCTTTTCACCATTCTATGAACAATCTCAAAGCGCTCTACAAAACTTTATCCCCTAGCAGGCATACTCCCTGGGGACTATACAGTAAAGTGCAGTCCATTGAACGCAACAATACCAGCCTGTTGCTAAGTAATGATTTAACACCTGAGTCGAGTGAAGCAATTAGGGTAAATTTTCTTGCTTAAGGAAAAAACGCATGTGTCCACAGTGAAATTCGAACCTGATGCCACTAGGACTACAGACCTATGCTCTACCACTTAGCCACACCACCTCATTTTTTTAACAGAGGTTAAGACATTTTAATGTTGACAACACACTCCTGAATCTCTTTTATAAGTTCATAATGGAAAGTGTCATCTATTTCTCTTGGTGTGTTGTGGAGGAAACCCTAGAAAAATCAGCTTGGAGAAAAGAAAAAAAAAGTCATAAAAAAAGGCAGGGAAGATTTGTCATCCTTATTTTAATGACTTTACCTTTATAAATTGAACTGTCAAAGAAAAATATTGTTCATCATAAAAAATAAACATGTTCAATCACTCTTTTGGGCAATTTAAGTTTTCGAAAAGATCAAATCGCCCCATCCCCATAATGTGGAAAACGAGATAGATATAGAAATTCCCTCCTACCAACATCAATTATGCTGCTTTCAGTAGGAAGATTATGCCATTCATTTGTTGTGTTTTGTTGCCCTATCAAAATTGTTCTTTCTTTATCAGATTTATTGTTGATATATTTTTGCTACAGATTAGAATTGTCTCTGAGTTTGACTGAATGTAATTAATTAATTAATTCATTCATTCATTCATTAATGTAATTAATTTGTATTTGTGAATGCAGACAAAGCAAGATGCCGTACTGGACAGTAATCTTCATCTTGATTCTTGAATATAGTAAAATGTAGCTTATAAAGCTTAAAAAGTGTAATTTCTATATGAGGGGGCAGATTCAGAGATACAGCATGATGCAGATTCAGCAGGGGATTTTTCCCTCTCACTTTTCTCATGTATGATAACATTTCTTGTGCTTCGTAATAGCTGTTATGAGTCAAAATTGTTTGTATAGAAATACATTTCATTCCCTGAATCTTACCATGCATGCTATAGAAATAAAATGCCTCCCAACTGTAATCAAACAACATATTAATTTAAGTGTTTTTATTTTCCAAGGTATATTCTTTAAGGATCATGAACTGTTTTTGGTCAGCTTTAGACATACTCTTCTTGAAGAGTAAATACAATGGTATTTGTTTCAATACAATTTTAATCTGAATCCATTGAAACTTCCATAATTGAGAGGATTTTGTTTATAACTAAAATCATGAATAAAAACCAATTCAATGAAAACAACAGACACACCACAGTCATTTCAATAAGAGCAACACATAGCAACTCTTATCTTTGATTGTTGGTTTGCATGCCAGAAACACGCTTAAGCCCTGACCTATAACCCACAGAGCAAGAGGAAGAGAGACTGACTTAGCTGCACCTGAAGGCAATATACTGAGGCAGAGCTCAAACAGCAGGGAATCAACTGGAACGGACCAGCAAGTATAGCCTAGAAGAGAAAACGCTGTTGAGCTCCTTCAGATGCTATGGGCTGCCTAGGGCTTAATTAGGAATATGCATCTTATTCGTTTTGAATCTTGATAAATAACAATTGTTACTAAAAAGACAAGAGAAAAAAATCAAGGCCAAAGAAAACATTCAATTCAAATGTCCTAAAGTCATGCTTGATCTCTAAATAGCCATCAGGTTATACTATATACTAATGAAATCAACGGCAACAAATATTACTTTCCTTTCTTCCCCTATCTATCTGCCAGCTTCCAAATCAAGATCAAGCATAAGTGGCAACTATTATAATAATAATGATGATGATAATACTGAACACTTCTATAGCGCCTATTCTTGAATAAAATGCAAGCTCTAGACACTTTTTATTATCATTTCTATTCACCTATCCTGTAATTAGACCTTAAGGTAAATTAATTCATTTATAAATTAGTGAGGCTCAGCACATGCATTTAATCATTCTTGGTGAATATTATTCTTTCAATTACGCATTTTAAGATTTATTTACTAAATCCAACCCAAGAAAGCTAAGGCAGTAGGCAAAGCTTGCTCTGCATTAAATTCTCACCACTCAATCCTCTCCTTTAAGCCAATCATACAGAGCTATCGAAAAAAAAGATAGAGCAGATTTTGGAACTTCATTTCAAAACCTTTTCTTATATACACCATGTGTGTTTCACATCTGCACACAAAAGATGTACAAGTTTTAGTAACAAATGACAGTTGTGCATCTTAGCATAATAACAAAAAGATTTGAATTTTGCAATGGAATTCTTGAAAATTGTCCATTACTGCTCACTCTTTTTTAAATAACAAAACCAAAGCAACCAAAAACTCAATCGCCAAACCTGATCATTAATGCTTCCATATTCAGTTTATATGAAGGTAGATAAAAAAAAAATTATCAAAACCACTATCCTAAATTTCAAGCATGATTAATTCAGAGACAAACTTGAAGTTCTTGAACAGCTCCTCGAAATATCATAGTGACATTCCCATATATGTATATTTTGCTTAGATTAAATTTTGGTTCCTATTCTTATTCACTTTCTAAGGAACTACTATGATCACTCCTACTATACAACCATGTCTCTTTTTTTTTTACACAATGGAATTTTAAAGCTTTCTGAAAAGCAGCTTGAGAAGTATTTAAGAAATACTATGAATGTTGATAAGTATAAATGATTTGTGACTCTAATATTCTTGAAGAATACTGTTCTTTTCTGACAGGACATATTAATCATAGGGCTTTTTTGCTTTCTGTTTTTTTTTTAAAATTATGATAACATAATAATAGCATTGGATTTTGTATACCTTTGCTTTCAAGAGCTTTGCTTTTTCTTCTATTGGAGATTTATCTACAATGTGTATGTCTCTGGGTTTTTATGACAAATTATGATAACAATTAAATTTTATCTTCTCTAACCAGGTGTATAAATGAATGTTTGTCTGTAAGCGTTTGTGTCTGTGAGTGTTAGTGTTTGTGTGTGTGAGCAGGAGGATGGAAGGAAAAGTAAACCTGCCCATTAAGAAGAGACAAAAAAATTTTCAGAGGGAAAAAATAATACAAAATCCTATCAATCAATACCAAATCAAAGCTGTCCGTGATACACAAAATGAAAACCTTACATATTGTTTTGATATAACTAAGACATCAAACTCACAGTCAACATCTGAAATAATACGACCAAAGTATTAGACATAGGCCCTTAACTTTACATAATAAACACCATACAGTGAAATAAATCTATTGACCCTTTTTCACAGACTAAATATATATGCATAATAAATAAATTTTATTCGGTTTATTTTCTTGTTATTCTTCAGGAGGAATTTGTTCAATATCCATCCTCATCTTTTTGGTTACTCTCTAACAGCCCAATGTGTTTGTTGATTTACGTGGGGATAATATATGTAATAACCTCTTTCTGACGTGTTAGATGAAATTTGAGATGGCATCAACAATATATATAGTAGTTGTTGGGTTTTTTGGGGTTTTATTTTGGTTTGTTTTTGTTTTTTGTTGTTTTCTTTGTTTGTTGTTGTTGTTTGGGGGTTTTTTTTGGTGGGGGCGTTTACATTTATTGTTTTCATAGATGAAAGTGTACTCCCAAATGGTGTCCTGATGCACACAGGTTGAACGTAATAACTTTAAGAACTTAAAGACAGATAAGAGAAATTTGGAAAGAGTGTAAATAAAAACAATTTTATACAACGCAACTCAAGATAGCTAAAGAAAGCAGACACTGAATAGTGTCTTTCATTATTGTTTCAAGAAAGAAATATTGAAAAAGAGAAATGGTTTATAGAGATAGCAAATTATAAAGCATACTGATCAATGTAGAAGCATTTCAAGTTTAAATTCAAAAATAAAAAGACAAACACAACACACAAATAAACACCCATAAAAGGATCCTTTTTTTCATGAACGCAGAGGGAATAAATGTAAATGATTTAACATTCGGAGAAGACCTATTGTAAAACAGATTTTTGGCCTTCTTCAAAGGCATGTCAAATATACATGCCATTATGAAATGACACAGCATAGTTTAAGAGAATTTTTTTTTTTTAATGTATGACATGGCAAAAAGCATAAATGAAGCATTGTAATTTTATATGTCCAAAAACAACACAGACAGTTTTCTTATTCAGAACATGTGTTACCTTCCATGAATGCTGCTGCAAATTACAACACCAAAATAAAAAATAGAAGAAATAATAAGTAATTGCTTCTTAAGAATCCCAATGTGAAAAAGAAAAGAAGAAAAGCACAAAAATCCTTTAAGTTATCAAACTTAGGGGATTGTAGCTTTAATAAACTATGACTGACCACAGCAATACAGAGGCAGAGAAAGGGAAGATGACCTGTAGATCCACTTTTCAACAACAACAAAATTTTCTTCATAGAAAAATTTCAAAGACATATTGTCCCTGTAAGTCTCTAAACATGTAAGTCAGAAACTGGGTCTTGTCGTTTTTTGGCTGTTTCTGACCAGAATGAGTGTCCTGCTCAATAAATTGCTCCGTAAGTCTCTAAACTTATAAGTCCCTTGATATTTATAGAGAGGGTGGGAGACATTCATTCGCGTCAAATAAATCCAAAAACATCATGATCTAATTTCTGACTTACAAGCTTAGAAACTTACAGGGACGATATTTGTCTAAATGCATGTGTCAGGTGACTCAATTTAAGAAAAATTATTAAAACTCAAACTCTAAAATAAAAAGGCAGATTTCATTAGATTTTTGCTCTTAATTGTAGTATGCAAAAATGTGGTACATTATGGAAAATTCATGACAATTGATTTGAAATACATCTACTGAATGTTGTGTTTAATTCTGACAAAAGTAATGAACATGTAATACATGTATAGTTAAATACATACATCATACTGATTTGAAACTCATGAGATTGATCCTCTTTGCTCTTGAAATACCTTATATGAAGCATTGCAGTCATCCTGAAATAATGCAGTCTTGAAACCTCCAATGATGATCCCAACTAACCTGCCAACCTAAATATTGACCCCACCAGCACTGCTAGTACAACAAGCAGATGGGTTGGGTTTTTTTTATTTCAAAATTGTTAGAGAGAATAATTCCTTTCTCCACTGGCATTTTATACTTTTTTTTTTAGATAAATCTTTTCTTCTTTTATGTTTTATACACTCTATGACTAAGACTGAATGTTACTTAACTGTAAGTATGCATTTTAAATTAAAACCTTGACAAACTTGATCTAGATCATAGATCTAGTTGTAGACAGGATTTTGAAGATCGCCTGTGTTTCTTAGCAAAAATGGATACATCTTTTAAAGGAAAGGATGCTTTGAAGACAAGTGCCGCTGAATGTCAGCTTCAATTTTCCAAGAGCATACATGTCCGTTTCAGTTATCAGTGTTGATACAGAGAGGAGCTGTTCTTTTTATAATTTATTCCAGGGCAATCGCTCAGCTGCTGTTTCTTTCTTTTTTAATTAGTTGGCATGTTATTAGAAAGGATCAGCATAATCCATTTCATCTGCTTCAGTGAAAAAAAGTATTCATTGCATACTTTTGCTAAACTTAAAAGCAAATGTTCTTGATATTTCTTTTGAAACAATGAAATACATTTTTTTTTTACAAAAACAACTGGCATTTATATAGTGGTTTCCCCATCAAACAAATTCAAATAGCTCAGAATTGTGTGGCATAATAAAAGCGATGGCTCAAAAGAAAAAGTTTGATCATGTAAATTCAATCCTGAACTGCCTTTGCTGTCTGCCTGGTACAAAAGAACAGTAAATGTGCAAAGTTTGTGTAGCCTAATCTGCTACATGTATAATGGCATAGCTTAAATGCCAGCTCACCTGATTTTGAAATTATACAACAGTGTCTCGTTTCTAATGGGTCACACTTTTTGCTAGAATTTTATATTATCAACTTGTGTTTCTAAACAAAAATACAGATTGTATGCTTTGTGCTTGTTTTTTTTTAACAGTGTCTCCAGTGCTACTTCTAAGCTTTTGATAAATTAATGATTATATTTTTAACATCTTAACTGCCAAGGATATAGCACTATGGTAACAATCATGTGCCAGGGATTTCATTGGGCCTATCTTCTCTTTCACTAGAAGCAGATCTAGATCTAAATCCTATCGGTGAAGCTGTTGAACCTAAGCTTTGACTTCGAGATCTAGATCTAGATCTAGACCTAGTAAAATCGTAGTTGCCTTCTGCCATCACACCTACATACCTAGATGGGATGCATTCAGTAGGGCTAGATCTAGAGCTTCATTCATGCATTGAGGCAAGAAATCATCCTCTTCATCACTTTCCTCACTACTAAAATCATCATACAGATTAGCATCATCACTGTCAGTCATTAAACACCTTTTCTAAAGATTTGACGGCTGTAAGCAGTGGGCAACAGCTTCTTTGTCTATACACCATTGTAAGGAAAGATCGGGATTTCATGGCGGTAGATCCAACAAGAAAAATAACTCTACTATTATCTCATTGACACAAAGAAATAATTATCAACTGAATCAACTTTACTACTTCTTCACCAACAAAATGAAAGAGTTATGTGCCCTGATCCCCTACAATAACAGAAGAATAAGCACATAGGGTAAAACTATAGGCCCATGGATCGGATGGGCCTATGGCAGTGAAGCAGTTAAAGCAGTACGGAAAAAGTTTTGCCGTGGTCGAAATCCTTGCAGAATTTTTGCACAATTTGGTCATTGTGAGCGCAAAATTCTGTGCAGAATTTTGAAATTTTCCTTGCAGAAAACTAGGATGACAAGTTTTAACTCTTTGTAGTTATTTGTGAACTCAAAAACAGTGAACATTTGATAAATATAATCACATTGCACCATGGGGATTGCCTCTTCTAGATCGAGTAACTTTTTTTGTTTCCAGTCTTTATTGAACCTCTCGATCCACTTCTTTTGTCTCTTTCAATCCAGTTCTAAACGCTTGTTGACTTTTTGCAGTAGATTCATAATTATTAGTGGTGTACATAATGTATTGATATTTTCTAAACTGTCAATATCATATAGAAGCAGCAAGAAATATACTGATATTTCAATATTTCCACTCACAATGATTTCCACAAATGAGCAGATTATGAGGAAAATTGATACCACATAGACACCTGAGGCGGCAAAGAAAAATGGTCTCATTTTCCAAATAGTGTTACTGAAACTATTCTGATTCTTAGAATTATGTTGTATAATTTGCCTGCACTGTACAGTATTTTTCGCGAGAGTGCCCGGTGGTCGGGAAGCAGTATACCCAGGCACTTAGGTGGAATGGGCACTCTGACTAAGGTGACGTCAACCAAGCTTGAGAGGATTTAGACCACAATGATTGCTAATCTCTTATTTTCCTTTAACTAACATAGTTTTTAAATGTATTTTAAGTTTGCGGCACATCTTGCAACATGACTGTCATCACTGTGGGGATGAAGATCATCTTACTAAGTTTTTAAATCACCCTTAAGCTTATGAGCCATGTCGCCAATATCAGAAAAATCAAAAGTCACCCCTGTGCACTGCCAGACATTTTGTCATGACAAGGAGGGATTTGAATGCCTTGTGTTACGTAGATATGTGGACAGTCATTCATTAACCAACCACCTGTGTAAGACCAGACAAAATAAAGATGCCGTCTCACGTCATTGGGCAGCTGAGCATTTCTGGTAATAGAGGTCCAAATCTATGTCCCGCCTATGTTGCCTCATTTGATTGGACGTTTAGTCAGCGAGTGTATCTAAATTAAGTTGACATTTCTTAAATTTCTTGATTGAGAACATGCCAAAATACCAGGCACTTAGGTGGCAAATGACATTTGAAAGGTGAGCACTCAAAGTGATGATTTTATAAAAATCTTAGCCTAATTCTACTGTCTTAAACATCACCCACTCATACTAAAAGCAAGAAAGTTCTGGAAATTAAAAAGAATCAATACATATATTATATATCGATATATATATATATATATATATGTCTACTATATATAGACATAGATATATGAGTTATACATAGATATATATTTATATAGATAGATATATTTTCCTGCAGCTTTCGAATATCTGCAACAATTTTGCATGATTGATAACATTTTGTTTTAAATTTAGATATCCCATCAAAATCGATATATGTGATATCACCAATCACAAATAATTACAACTATATTCAGATCAAGGGTAAGATCAAGACATAGACTTGAATTGAATCACTTCGTGACCTATTCATATATCACACTATTATTTATCTGTTTAACCTGTTTTGTTGTAGGTTACATTGGAGAATTAAAAACAAAAAAGAAAACATCATAAAGGCAGCAACAACAAGATGCTGAGCTGATAAATAAATTTGACTAAGATCAAAATCTACTCATATGGGCAATGTCCATAAGTGAAACTCTCTTCAATAATCAAGTCGGTTTTAGGCATCATATTTTGATATATGAAATACCCTCGATGTATTTTTGTTGTGACATTTTGAGTGAGAAATACAAAGCAATGTTCTAGAGATGAATGTCAAAACAAAGCTGTCACATAAAAACCCAACAAAAACAACAAACAAACAAAGTGTAGTCAAACTCCCTAGCCATTATGCTTGAATCCACTTGAATGCATCAAACTATAATGGAGCTAAGCCCAAAACACTCTGGCTCTATACATTCAAAAATGAAGGAATTAACAGATGCCAAATTTGGCACACTGATTGAGAACTACAAAACGCTTGGAGTGGTAGCTATATGATTGAAAAATATGTTTTGGTTTGATCAAAATTTTGATTTAAATAACAAGTTACAGAAAAAAAAGGAAAATCAATTGGGCGTTTCAAAACGATCTACTTCCTCTACTTCCTGTGCCCAAGTACTCAAAAGAAGTTGATCTTTGGTGTTTTTCAGTGTTCATTTGAGTCTGATCTAGATATAGGCCTAATATGGAACGCTACACATAGACTAGATTTTATAGATCTAGATCAAGATTCTAAATCTAGATTCTACACATACTTCTGAATTGCTTTTTGCATTTGATAAGGCTCAAGATTATAGTAGGTCTAGATATGTAGACCTAGATATTAGATCTGACTTTTGTGTCCTGTACGAATTGCTATGTACATACTAAACTATTCATCTAGACTCTATGTCACCATTAATATATTTTCATTCAACTTTTTATAGTCTATAATCTTTTAGTGGATGAAATAAATTTCGTTAATCTTAGCCCTCCCAGTTCCGTCCGTAGAACGCGGTGATTGCTAGTGATGAATAATTTAACAAAAATAGCTTCCTGAAGGCAGAGGATGTTCTTACACAGAATCAAAGTCATTGTTTCTTGAAAACTAAAACTAAGGCAAAATCAGAAAAATATCAGAGACGTTAAATGAACCAGAAATGAAGAGATTGACATAACCCACTCTTTCAATTAAAGAATTCAAATCATAGGGCTCATCTTAAATCTAAAAAAAGAAAGAAAAATTAAGAAAGCAAAGACAAGAATCAAAGCAAACTAAAACTTGCTCCTTTTTTCTTTTTTTTTTTAAACTACAAAATAGCCATTGGTATCTACTAAAAAAGCAAGAAATGGCACAGAGAGAGAGGGAAAAACTCTAGACAAAGGAAGAAAAAAATCATCTCCCACAGATAATTAAAAAATATATGCACTTTTATCAATAATCTACAGAAGAGATAGGGAAATCTACGAAAGCGCATAAATGAAATGGAAAAACTAAAAAAAATTGTCTTCTACATCCTCAGTCAAGCCTATGGATGACAATCCCTTAAAATAAACATTTCTCCCACAGAAAAAACAACCCGGAAATGCTGAAAGCATAACATAAAACAGGGAATAGTCTCTCTACATATGTCCTTCCCATCTATCCTATACCTGCAACACCGTAATTCATTGCTTGAATGTCTGGAAAAACATGAATGAATATATCACAGTATATAAAGTCTTTCGTATGTGCCATAAATAATCCTGTGCCAAAAAAGCTATGATGAGCTTTTGAAAGATCATGTGACTCTTTACTATTTAAGCCAAAGCTTGTGAGTGTCAAAATTTAAAAAAAACACCTGTCTAGATAAATGCTCTTGCTGCAGATTTCTCTCTAACTAGCTTGCTTTTCATGAACCTTCCAGGAAAGAATTTTAAACCAAATACAAAACCAAAAGCAGATTAAGTGCTTTCATGCAAATCTTTAATTCCCCCTAGAAAGAACAAATAAGTTTATAGAATCATATAGCTACCTCATTCATATAAACTTTATAAGATTGCATTAAAGCTACCAATCAAGTTCTTGGCTTCTTTTTTTTTTTTTTGGTTACTTGAAAAATTCATAAAAGCCTGCAAAGGTCAATAGAATTCTAAATCATTGATGAGAGAATCATTAAGTAAGGCAGACAATGTTATAAAAACAAATTTAACATATTTTACAGGAAGTTGTGTGAGAAAGAAATAAGATGGCCTTTGTGTCATTAGAAAAAGATGAAAACCCACATGAAAAAATATAATCTTGAGATAGGCCTACTTCAAACAAAATTCCAAAAAAGGTTTCAACTCTATGTAAGGATGAGTAAACAAACAGAAAAAAATAATGACTGTTTCCTCAAGATGTTAAGATTTATACTTACATGATTCAGGTGACACTTTTTGTCCATAAGTGTATGTTTTCTCCGGTCTGAAAAGATATTAATATTCAAATGAATTATTTTCATATTTGTATAATGTTAACAGCTATTTACTACCACTGATTGCACTATTACATATTGACTATCAGAACAGTAATGAGCAATCAATGGGCATTTACAAAATCGCATCAATTTATATTAATAGCAACAGCAGCAGGAGGAGGATGAGGAGGAGGAGGAACAGCAGCAGCAGCAGTAGTAGTAGTATAAAAGGCTTTATAAATCTTCAATTTAAGTATAATTATTAATTACCTTCTTAAACTCACAAGACAGCACCACAAGAGTAGACGATGTTGTTCGGCCATGTGGAATAGGGACAATGAATGAGCGTGGGAGTAAGCTCATTAAATGGTGCCAAGCAAATGAATTCACTATCACAAACACTTGGTTTCAAAACCACCCTAGACGACAGTGGACATGGAAG
>JAOYNN010366457.1:0-22604 GCA_025770095.1 Goniobranchus kuniei
TATCCAACAAACAAACTAAAAAAAAACCACCAACAAAACAACAAAAAACAAAAAAAAAAAAAAAAAAGAAAAAAGCACCATTTGGAATTCCACAGCTGTACATTCAGCTCAGCAACTACTGTTGTATAGGTTCTTAGGCCATAGCAGAGGTACTGCATATACAGCAATGAAGTATGAATCTGGTTTTGGAATAAATGTATTCAAGCTATGAAATAAATTGAATTGTTGCCTTATAAAATCTCTGAAGGATACAGAGAGAAGGGAGAGAGTTGGAGAAAACTGTGTAATAAAAAACTAACTGTATATAGGAAGCAATAATACATGTCAAGACATGCTGAGAATCAGACATCTGTTTTGCTCAAACGTTTCTGATTTTCACTATCACTTTCATAGACTTTGGCAGCATGTTAAAGAGTGACTGGTCAGAAAGACTCACAGCTTTATTCATTTGGCATAATATGCCAATTTCCTTCAGTTCTGATACCGGTAGAAATAAGTTTCCTGCCCTTATCTGTACAACAAGAATTGTTATCCTAAGGAAAGGTTACATAGGCATAATAGAGAAAAAATGAATAGCCTATACTGTGAGAATTACAAAAAAATATGCTGCAAATAAAACTATTTTCTTTTATGTGTTTCCACTTTTTCAGATTTTGGTCTAAGCAATACGTTTTCTAAAGACGAGCTAATGAAGACTCACTGTGGATCACCTGAATATGCAGCTCCGGAGCTTTTTACTGCTGGTGAAAAGTATGGGTTGGAAATTGACATATGGAGCTTGTAAGTATATGTCACATTAATATGTGGCGCCCGACAGACAGAAATATTTCTAAGCCTAAAAGTCTATTGTGCCAGAGAATTATTCTATGTTAAAACCTCACCTTCTAAAAATATGATGTAGAGCTGTAAAACAAAAAATTTTTTAAGTGATCTGAAAAGTGATTTGTGATTCATGATAAGAAGTAATAAAGATTGAATTGAAAATTGCACATGAACATAGTCATTTTTGATACTTAGATGAGAAGAATTTCATATGAATGATTCACACTGAAAAATAAATGGTGGAAATAATGTTGAAAAAATCCTTTTTTTTTTCCTTTTATCTGGAAAACAAATTTTGTTTTCAGTTGCCATGGCTTCATAATCAGTCTGGTTAAGTCAGGTTTAAGAAATAAGCATGATCTGAAATTTCCTTTATATGTCTTTGTTCTGTGCTCAAATTTTCAGAGGGATTGTTATGTATGCAATGCTTGTGGGGAAACTGCCTTTTACAACCCCTTATACTGACCAGTACAGAAGACAAAAGCTTGTACAGCAAATGGAAAAAGGCTTGGGAGCTGCACATTTGTTGGAAATGGCACATCTTACTGCAGGTTTTTTTATCTTTAACTCATTCAATATTGATTGCATTTTTGATATGAAAATAGAGGATTTTCTCCATTCTCATTGATTAGTGCATCTATCTTTATTGCGTCTTTTATATTGCATTCAGCATTATGTAATGGAAATGTGTATATTGACATATCATCTCACTGATAATTATGAAGAAAAAGTCCCTTTTTTCAAATTTCCATAAAACAATGAAATGTAAACTTCTACTTGAATGAGTCAAAACATATTCATTTGTTTGTGATTTTATTTACATAGTTAAACTTTGTCTTTAATATGATATAGCCTGAAAATGGGAAATAAGAATCTTTAAACTCTTGCATTTTTACATTCCTAGATTGCAAAGATTTGATACAAAAAGTTATTGAGCCTTCACCAAGTCTTCGGTTGCCTTTGTTAGATATGGAAATACACAGCTGGGTCACAGAGAATGCAAAAGTCCCCTTCTTCCCCTTTCAAAGTTTTCCTCGTGATAAAGCAATGAAAATGCAGGTAAAGCAATTCTTGAGAAAGCACTTATTTTGTCTTTTAGTCTGGTGATTGCTTGATTTGCATCCAGTAAATCTCAAAAGAGCTTCTCTTCTACCTTAGCTTAAACCTCAATTTAGAGATTTAGAGTTCAAGCTCATCTTAGACCTCCCCCCCCCAAAAAAAAAATTCCATCTATTTCATTTCTGTTTCCATTTCTTATTCTTTTCATTTGTTGTTTTGTTTGAATTTTGCTTCTATTTTGATTCTTGAACATGAATTTCATAACCATATAAATTAAGTTTGCTTGTTTGTTTGTTTTTGGTTTTGTTTGGTTTTGATTTGTTTGTTATTATAATGAAAAAAACCTTTACTACAGTTTCATAGTTTTAGTAATTTTTTGTCTCCATTGTGCTGGCTGGTTGAAGAGAATTTGTAAACCTCTGGGTGATATTAGTTCACTTTCAAAGTAATTGTCTAATATCTTATTAGCTTTCCCTTTACCACAAGCAAAAAAAATTACAATATGAAGATGATCTCATTTTTTCTACTTATTTAAATATTCCTCTAGCTTTGTAAACTATCCTACAGAAATAATTTCATAAGCACGGAAGGCATCACAATCAAAAGGTAGTGAGAAAAAGAATACATTGCATGAAAAGTTTTCATATCAACCAATATTTAAAACTCTCAGGTGTTTCTATGACTTCATGAAATTGTACATTATGTTAAAATTTAGTGGGGTTTGAAACCCTATGAAAAGATATTCATGAATTTAACATACAAAGCACCTAGATTAAGGCTCTAATGGCTTTGATACACAATATTACAGAATTGTATCTGTTGTGAGATCTCCTTTCAGGTTTTCAGATATTTCTTCTGGATGAATGCTTGTCTTTGTGAATTATGTGAATTACTTATCAAGATGTGGCTGATGCATTTATGCATTTAAAGCATTTTTTTGTCTTTGCTTATTACCTCTGAGCATATAGAAATGAAAGTTCCATTTATTAGTTTTTTGTCTGAGCCTTTTATCTATGACTTTGCAATCCTAAAAAATAGATGTCATATTATTCTGAAAACATTTTTTATGATTTCTTCTGGTGACTAGCTCCCTAGTCCAGTAACCAATTTTGCATCATTCCTACAAATTAAGAAGATGACATTTTCAAGATCATTACTATCTTTATCAATATTATAAGCCAGTTTGTTGTATTTATATACAGCATGTAGTGACATGTCCACCTCGTGGAAACATAGCTGTAACCTCTTTGATGTTGATATTGTTAATTGTATGAATTTTGTTGTTTTGTTTTGTTTTGGGTTTTTTTTTTCAATTTCATGTGTTGACAGTCAATAAGAAGACATTCTACAAGGTTTATCGCTTCTACAATATGCCTAATCAAAGATGGTGCCCATCTGTATAAGTAATGCAATGTGCTGTCAGGTTCATGAAGATTTTCATTATAAACTTCACCTCATCTTATATTATACTTTCAAATCATATTTGCTTGTCATAGAATAGCTTATCCAGAAATATTAATGCTTTCTTTTCTTCTCACTTTGGCTTTGTATTTGAATGATTTACTTTTTAAAACTGTTGTCTTTAATTAAAGAGCATTCGCAAATATAAGCCCTCAATCCAAGAATGAGAGGCGTAAAAAATAATGCATTTTTCATTCTTTGAAATCTATGAACTTTTTAAAAGCATTACAGCTGAAATGAATGCCTAGGACAAACAAATTGAAATAGCCATAGTTGAAAATAATTAATCTATTTTTGAATCACATAAAAATAGAAATTGCACCAAATTTAATTCTATATAATACAGTTTTATATGATCGTATTGATTTCAAATCATATTTTTCCTTTCCGTTTAACCTGCTTTCTAAGCAGGAATCTTTCTCTAGTACTGAAGAGGAAGAGGTAATGGTGGCTGGTATCTTTTTCATTCATTATGCAAAAGTTCAATTTTTTTTTTTCATTTGGTTGCCTGGTTTTTGAAGCTCCTACACAGTTTTTGTTCAAATTTAGACTTCGTTTATTGCCTCTTTGTGTTTATTTCATTCATCAAATCTATGTTGGTACATGGGATAGTGGCAGGAAATTGATCAGTGCCATTGAATGTGGCCTCTTCAGATTCTCATTTTTACAATAAAGAAATGTTAATGATTTTATGCTCTGTTAATGCTTTGCTCTGTTTTAAGAAGCGCATAGAAATCACATTTTCTCGGTAGTCTTCCTGATTTCCCTTTCATTTTTGAAGCGATACTTTTGAGACCAACTCCAGTCTCAAGTGCTCCTTTTTTGTAGCTTTTTCCTCGAGATACAACATCTAATATGTAACTGAAAATATGCAACCAGAAAATAACTGTTATGTTGCATCAGTCATCATTATTTCATCATAACAATTGATCAATCAATGAAATAAAAGCACTCCTTTGAAGGTTGATAATTGAAGAAAATTCTATATGATTAAAGTTTCATTTGAACCTGCCACATTTCACTCTCATAAGGAGATGCTAACTTTTCCTCAGACCTTTAGCTGTTTGCTATGATCATCATTAGGTATAAACATGTTTAGAGTGACCTGTCTATTGTTTCGTTCATGTCTTCTCTCTACGTAATGTGGTGGTCATGCAGCCTCTTTGGAAATTTAGGTGCCTGGATGTTTTCCCTTTTTCATCTTAATTTGAGTGTATGAGGGAGGTCCTTTTTTCTTCTTTAATGCTTTAATTGAAAGCACTTTGATTATTTAGAATGTTCCATTCTTCTGCTTGTCCGCAATCAACACCTTCTACTAAAGGAAATGCCACATGAATGATAAATCATGTTTCTAGACATATTTCACACTTTTCATTTTCCTGCATCTTAATTTATATAATTAAGTGGTGTTTTTTGATAGTTATTCTCCATTTCCCCAAATCACACAAACTCAATGTGTATAGGATTCTTCTTTCTCATTGTCATCTGTTTTATTTTGTTTTGTTTTGTTTGGTTTGGTTATTTTGTTATTGGTTGTTGTTTTTTTACATGTCCTCTATCCTGTCTTTCTCGAGGCTCGAGGGTAGGCTTTTTTAAGAAAATATAATTTCTTGCAAGTTGTCATCACCGGAATATATTCGAAATAATTACCCACCCCCTTTCAAATTTGGGCCTGATTTATCAATCATTTAGCAAATGCAGGTGGGAAATGGACAGCTTAGATGAATGCTCAATGTTTCCAACTCTCCTTTTTTAGAAATTCTCTCTGCACAGCATATTTGATGATCATTCTTCTGTATAACTCTTGGATGATGCGTTTTTCATGTTTCATTGCTCTTGGGTATTCTTTTCTGTTGTTTCAGTCAAGCATCGATGAGGTACTGTGCTTTGAAAATTGATGTCAACTTTTCTTAGTTTGTTCATTGTTGCATTTTGGATGATATCTCCTAAACGCCATCAGTATTGCCATGCATTGATTATGTGCAAATGATTTATTCTCTTTAGACTGCCAGTAAAGTGAAAATTGATTCAAGAATGATGTTTAGAGAGATTAATTATGTTTTCAGTGTGAAGTTATGAGAAACATGGCATTTCTTGTTCAGCTACAGTTACAGTAAAATAATTTTTATATTATTAGTATTCTTACTCTTTTTATGATGGATATTAAAGAAAAAGAAACTGTTTAACCTGAAGAACTGAAGAGGCATTTGATACAGAAAACATGCATTACATTATATTCAATACATCAGTCATAACAGCTATCTTACATTGTCATAGCAATACATTAGACATTTAGATAGGTGTTTCTATGTATCACAGAATTTTATTTTTTTTGTTGAAGCCAATGTCCAAACAATTATCAAACTTAAGATTTGGTACAGCAAGAAGAAAGTTAAAGGCAAAAAAAACAAAGCCTGAAAAGTGAAATATTTAAATTTTTTCTCTCAAGCTGAATCTAACTTTGCTATATCCAAATCACATTTTCATAAAGGAGACATTTTTGCCTTGAAAGAAAAAAAATATGGGAAAACTAAAATTTCTTCACATTGTGATATAACAGTTAACTTAACACTATTATTTTACTATATGAACTGTACCTTATTTCCCCAGCATACCTAGAAAGATTGAAAGAGACTGCCTTGTTATCATAGCATCATTATTTATTTTGTAGTGAGGAGATTGCCGTTTGAATAGCTGTAATGGCTAAAATTAAAGCCTTATTTTCATAAAGTCTACCATGACTGTGTGAATTCCTGTGCACCCCGCTTCAAGTATGTCATGCTGACATTAGTTCACCTCAGTACTTTGTATTATCCTGGTTTAACTATGACATAGAACTGGAATTAGCATCTGCTGATTATTGATTTGGAGCCTTTTTTATTTCATATAGACTGGCTGAAATTCAAACTTATAATGTTTCCAATGCAAAAGTTATTTACTCACGTTAATGCATTGTATGTGATACAACGGAATATTAGAATCCCTTGCAGTCATGATCAACGACTATTTTTCATTGCTTTCAAAACAGGTTTCTTGATGTACACATGGTGCCTTTACACATATTATGTATTAACATTTCTATAGCATGCAAAGACAAATCTTTACTGAAAACTTTCAAATTCCATTTGTCTTAATGTATCATGTGTTTGCAGCTTGAGTGAGGCATGATTATAACTTTACTTTATTTGTCTCATTTGGTGTGTTTTACTGATTTCTTGGCCAGGAAGATATTTCTTGCTTAAGTCCAGAACTACATCACTGAGCGTCATTTTATGAACGTTTTGTTTTTTGTAAATCATCCGTAGATATCTTTCTGATGAAATTGAGACCTCAATCCCTAGAAGAATTTTTAATCATTGCCTGCAGAATAAAACATGATTCGTTTTTTAATGTTTCCCTTCCCAAAAAGAAAAATGAAGTATACACCCCCTTTCTTTTACCAATACCAGGTATATATTGTAAACTGATGTGATCCACATTTATTAAGGAAACTAAGCTCTCTATGCCTAGTAATTGATCAATCCAGAAAACAAAAGAAGATAAAAAAAATACCTATTGATATGAAGCCCTGATTGTTAGCCACCAATATATGAAACTTTTATAGACTGTGCTCCATAGAACAGTTTGTTTTTTAAACCATTATTATTTTGTGTAACTTTTAGAAGTTAAGAGGAATGAAAGAAAAAACTGTGATTAGAATGGAGTTATTCACATATTCTTTCAGACAAGAACATTTTTACAATCATATTCATGACAGAAACATGTCAGGATGTATCAAAAGTAGAAATTGCCGAAGTATGTCTTTGGGAACATAATATCAGGAAAGAAATATTTGTTTGATGAATGTCAGCTTCACTATAAAAGTCTGTATAAACCTTAAATATTGCAAATATTTCAACGTTATTTGAGACATAATCTCTTGTCTTTGAATAATGCATGACATGAAGATATTATTCTTAGCAGAAGTTGCTCAAAGTCAAAGCAGTGGCATATGAAAGCTGAGATAAGTGATTTATATTATGATTAAACAACTATTTTCACTGCCTGACATAAAGTAGAATATTGATTTTGCTTATCAACATACAACCGAAGAAGATATGGGGAACAAGAAAAATAAGAAGACTTGAAATGGATATATCCGAGAACAAGGAGATAAGCAGAGCAAGATGTTTTAAGAAATTTGATAGCAAAACAAATTTTAAGTAAACAGCACACAAAAATGCAAAAGCTCAAAACAATTTTAAGAGTGCAAGGTCAGAGCTTTACTATAATCATCTAAAACACAGCCATAGGCAGATCACAATTATCTAGTTAACTGATAGACTGATAGAATACATTGATCTCATGAAAAACTAATCCCATTTCACTTCATACTATATTTGTTACTCTAGACATAAGCACCAGAGTATTCCTTGTTGTGTGATTACAAGTCCTTGCTGTTGCAATGCCCATCTTTTATTTCAAACATTCTAATGCTCCATCTCAATAAGAGAATTACCATATTTCAAAGATATCAAACTTTTTCTTTCAGACCATTGAAGAATTAGCTACTGCATTAAATCTCCGTAAAGATGTAGTTGAACAAAAAGTGGCAGAGAATAAATCAGATGAGATGTCAGCAATGTTCAACATGATATTAGACCGCAAGAGACAGCAGCAAGGTTTGTAAAAAGAGGAAGAGTATTCACTTTCTATAGACTTATGGGTAATTTTCTCTCATTTTCTCTTCCGTTACTGCCTTCACCCCTTTCTTCACATTGTCTCTATCATCTGCATTGTTCTTACAGTAGTTTGGAGTATGAACAACCATTATCATTGACGGTAGCATCATAATATGATGTATGAAGCTTAAGTTCCTTTGGAAATTATTACCCATTTTACATCACAAATTCCAAGTGATGAATTATATTTTATCTTATCTTTTCATTGATTCCAACCTATATGTATATTTGTATGTGTAATTGTCATTAGGTAAAGCATGCTTTGGATTAATGCTGCTAAACATGATACATCAGTGTTGATGATCTTTTGAAAATGTTTTAAAAGTATTATTGCTGGCTTATCTTAATGAATTGTCAAGTTCTTCCAATTGTATGCATTTATTCAGTATTGATTCTGTTTGCTGCTTCATTACCGTTATCTTATTGCTTTATCTTTTACATTAAAAACCCAAACAATCAAAATGCAAAAATAAAACCAACAACAGATTGTTTCTGTTAATAATGTTCTTGAAGATGGAGGGTGATTGCATTTTAGATTCTTTTTTCAACCTAAGGATTGCTTCTGGCTTTTATTGCAATTGGTAATATTCTGAAAATCCTTAAAGTTGGTATTTCTGATAGATAATGGAACCGTGATATTGTTTACTATTCTTTGAACAAATTCTATCCTGCAAAGAAATCAATCGAGTTATATGTCAATGTTTTAAATGCATTATGTGTGCTGATTCTATGTTTGTGTAACTCTCTTCTTCAAGCTTCATTTGATATTTTGAATCCATATGATGGGATTTTCTTTTTATCTGCAGAGAAATGGGTGTGAAAAGAAATTCATTCACATTTTCTATTCTTATATTAAGATTGAATGTAATCAGCTTTGCTATATACTTAAGAAAAAAGCCGCTTTTGATGTATCCTTTTAATGATTGAAAGAGGCATTATTAAAGAGGCAATCAAATTTTGTCACTTTGTTATTAAAGTCTGAAGACTTGTGTTAGACATAAAGATCTAGATGATTTATTGATATATATATATCAAAATCAAAGTCATTTTGTGACAGATTGTTATTCTTAATAATGATGATGATAAAAATAATATTTAATTTATGTAGTGACCTTTACCTAGATCTCTAGCTATTCTTCAGCTGTTTGTGCTTAGTAAACCTCAGAACCCCTGCCGGATTCTGTTTAAAATTGTACCCTTCAAATTAATTCAAATAAGCCAAACACTTTCATTCAGTTAAAGAGATAAAAATGAAGCAATTCTTTACAGTCTTAGCTGTCTCTGAAAAATGTATCGTGAAAGGAAATTGATCAAGACAAGATTGTAACACATTTCTTATATCTAAAAAGAAATTCCTATTTATTGTCGGTGCTTACAACTACCATAAAGGCATTGAGATACTCTCAACGTTTCATTCTCTTTTTTTTTCACCTATAGACTGTTTTCCTAATCGGGATTTTTTTCAAACTTTCAGGTATGTTTGATGCTGATCACACCCTCAAGAATGAGAAGAAAGAAAGCAAAGGAAAAAGATCAAAATCAGCGCATGCAAGATCAGATAAAGCAGCTGATAAAAGTAAATTTGTTATTCATGCTATTCATATGTTTTTAATGCTCCTGATCTTGATGTAATAATTTTCATTATGATGGATTTTTTTCCATTTACATGAAAATGAAACATTCTGCAATGGTGGGAGAAAAAGTCAGAATCAGTTTTAGACACAACAATGAAAACTTTTGACAAATGAATGGTTTACTCCAATCAATTATAGATGTCAGTATCGTTGCTTATTACAATAAGATCCCTTTTCACAATTTCATTTGAAAAATAAAGGTACAAGTTGATGAAGTGTGCTCCGTAAGATATTTGTGACTCTTTTTTCACTCTCTTTCTCAGGAGCACCTCCAGCCTTGGTTCTTCCATCAGATGATATTACTGCCGACTCAGCCCCTCACAGTGGTAATGATCAAGAACATGAAACAAAGTTCAGTTCATTTGATTTTCTTGCACTCTGTAGCACTCCTACTTGGCTTGGACCTGAGAGGAGGAAATCTAGAAGGCGGTCAAGATCCCCCATGCCTTCACCTCACATTCAACAACATGGAACCCAGGGTGTAAGTAACAATCTGTCAAACACTAAATTTAATTTTTTTTTCAAGAAACACAAGAAATAAGTTCAATTTTTTTCATAGAATGCATATCCTAAAATGTTATTTGAAAAGCAGAGATTTGAACACAAAAATTCTCAAGTGTAAAAATTTTGTGGAAAAATTGTAGGTTCAAACCAATCTCTCAGCATTGTCTGGATTCAACACCTCTTTGTTCCTCTATCAAACATTAACCTGTTTATTGTTGTTGTTTCATTTATTTCTTTGCATTTTGTTTAACAAATTTTAAATTTTAAAAATCCATTACATTTAAAGGGAGGTAATCTTCATATCCATATGTCATCACTGAAAAATTGTTTTACCTTATATTAGTTTTCTTAAGAAAACACACAAGAAAATTGACGAATTTTACCCACACATGTCTTAATTTACTAAATGTCAATTAGGGAGCCAGATCTATGTTTTATTATGTTTGTTCTGTGACATTATGAGATAGTAACTTTAGTTTTTCTATTTCCTTATAGAATAAATTTAGGCTGAAAGAAATCCACAGGGTACAGTTAAATTCCAAAGATGTTTTTCTTACCTGCATCTGCTTGCTGTACACAAAATTGGATGAAATAATTTGTTAAAAATTAAATCTTAACATTTGAACAAAAATCAAGTAAACTTATTTGAAAAAAGGAGCTTAAAAGTGAACTTGACCTTTGGATATCAGTCGAGACTTATTATGTTGGCTTTTCAATCAAAAATCAAGATTCTATGAACTTGTGAACTTTTTGAGTCACCCCAGAAATTGAAAATGTGTTTTGGTGCAAAATATTTTAAGAAGATGAATATTGATCTGTGTAGTTTAATTTTTGTAAAATAATACTACAAACAATAAAAATGGAATTTACAATCCAGCAATCTTGCATCTGGAGGAATTATTGAGAAAGGAAGGATCCAGTATGGAAATATCCCTGAACATAGTTTGAGTTGTTATTTACAATAAGACAGGCAATAGTTTTTTGTTGGGTTTTTTTTTATCATTACTTCAGGTCCTTCAACTAACTGCTGAATTAATTATTTGTCATAGAGAGAAAAGAGCACTCTCTAATTTCAACAGAATTTATTACACCAAATATCATTGATCATAAGCACAGTTTATAAAGTGATTTTTTACTTAGAGCATCAGTACAAATTTTTCCCTTTTTTTTTTCTTCTCTTTTTTGCCTCTGCAAGAAGTCTGTGCCATGAGAGACATTCATACTTAGATACTAATAGAGCCTGTTTATTTTTCAATCATACAGTTATCAGTGCGAAGCCAAATGAAACGGGTACGGTATATATCTTACTTTTGAGTCATAGCATATGCATTGAGCAAATTATCATTACTATTCTGCATTTTGATTGATTGTGCGGCCATTTAATCTCTTTCTCAGCCATGTGTATTCTTCAGAGTATTTTCTGTCAATGATAGTTTTTTGAACTTTCGCTTTTCTTTTTTTCATATTATTTCTTGACGCTGATCTGGCATTATCTGTTTAATTTATCTGCCATTTTTTTCTTTTAATTGCCTAACTCATATCTTCTCTCATTTTAAGTTCAGCTTCAATCTTTTGATAAAAAAAATTATATTTCCCTAGAGCCAGCTCTCTCATTTCCCGAGTATTTTTGTTTTTTGTTTATTCTTTTCTTCATTTAACCTGGCTAGCAGTAGTGTGGTGTTACATATCAAGATGCTCCAATACAAAATGATCTGGAAAGATCACTCTTGAAGAATTAAGTCGTGTAGACATTTTTGAAGTTTTGAAGCAAAATACTTCTCTTAAAGTTTACAGAAATTTTCATTCTATATTTGTGAATGAAATCAAACATGCTTAGGTTAAAAGCACGTTGAATTCTGAGGATAATAAAAAATGAAAAGTGAACTGAAAATGCATGGATTGAATTAAACGTTGAGTATCATAATGTGACAGATAGGTTTAGTAATGCTATTGTGTATATATTGTGATAGATACATTATCTTTCGTATTCTTTGTATTGTAGCCTTTCTCATCGATGACCCATGATGTACTTTAATAAATCTTCCAGGATTTTTCTCTGTTATCACATATCTTCTAGTTTCAATTTCTGCATTTTGGAATTTTGTATATATCTTCTTTTATACGATCATACTTTGCAAGACTTCACATTTCTTCATTTTTGCCAAAACATTATAAGCTTTTTTCTTAAATGTTTAAATAACTGCATCAAGTGCTTTAAACAAGCTTCTTCACTTCACAAATACTTAACACTGTATTGCACACATACTGCATTATAAAATTTTATGAGATGAGCTAGATAAAGAAAGAAGCAAATATGTTCTTAAGGACAATAAAAGAAGAGAGAAAAAACATCTTTAATATCTCTCTATTTACTTTAATAGTATCCTTTTGTACAAACACCAGCACAGATGCAAGAAGTTTACTATCTTGTCATCACACCACAGAGTATGAACATCATTGTTCCACAAATTAAAACATTGTGCAGTTTTGTGTTCTAAAGGGGATTTTTATAAAATGAAATAGATGATTAACTAGGCTATAAGAATTTCAATGAAAATTGGCCAAAATGTCATCAGCAGATATATTGTTTCATCCCACAGATGAGTACTTTCCCATTAAATTGAGATTTTCCAGTAGCATCATTCAGTGACATTCACTCAATAATTTATTTTTCATTTAGCCTAAGTACAAAATTCGTAGTTCACAGCTGACCTAAAGCTTTGTCTCTGTTTGTGCCTATAATGAACAAGTTAAGATTACTGAATTTGCATTATTTTACAAGTGAATACTCTTCTTGAGTATCAAAGTTTACAGTGTGAAGTAATTCGTATTGTATCACAAAGTAGCTAAATTATGAAGAATACCTTTGTCCTATTCCCAGGCGGTTTTATTGTCAGCTATCATTTGATTTTTTTCAGTAATCATATGACTTTCATATAGTGTGCTTTAAAAATAGAATAAGGACAAATCTTTTCTCTGCCTATTGTAAATTTTCATAAGAAAATATAATAAGCTAGTCCCAGATTATCAAAAGAAATATGAAACTTCTCTTTTCCCTCTTTAAGAATATCCATTCACTGACACTTTTCAGTTTATTACCAGTGTTGTACTACAATGTATGCAAGAACATGTGAAGAAAATTAAATTAGATGTGTAAAAAGAATATCATAAAGATCCTCCCCTTTTATTCTATCTTATTTTCTCAAGAAGGAGAATTAAGATAATTTCAATTGATGATTTTGGGAAGGTACTCATCCTTTGTTGAAGGATATTTGTTTAAGCACTAATTTCCCTTGAATCAATATGATTTTTTGAAAGAGAAAATCTGTATTGCCTTTTTTTTAGTTATCATTTCTGGCACAATGACACATTTTCTTTGATGCCATCAAAGTTTTTTTTACCTGTCATGTTCATGCCTGTTGATTTCATTCTATTTTAGAAATTAGGGCACTTGATATTTTATTAATCAATATGTCTTACAAATGCATCAAGTGTCAAATACACAGTTTAAGTGAGTCATATATGATGAAATGAAAGAACAATATTTTTAGTCAGATCTAGATGAATGGTCAGAGATGAATTCAGATGTTACATTTTCTATCAATGATAATTAATTACAGACATATCTTTCAGAAGTAGAAAAAAATAATAACTGTTAAAAGTTTTGGTGAAAAAAATGCACTTTTAACAGTGCCAGGAAAGTTATGGATAAAAATATTTGATTTTTTTTAGCAACCGTTTAAGAATTCTCTTTCTATTGAATAGTCAAAACTAGGTATGTCTTTAAATTATGAATCTCTGAATTTACGTATAACTCACTTTGACTGCCTCAGACAAATCTATAACTTGATTTATAACATGTGTACCTTAATCAATCAATGGATAGTTAATATTATTCTGGATTCATGAGAATATCAATTTTCTCTCAATCATTTATTGCATTGGATTTATTTAAAACTACAGCATTTGATTTGTCTAAAAGAAATTCTTACACCTTTATTATCCTTCACTCTTTCACCCATTGCTGGATCAAGTGGTGTTTTCTCATCTTGTTCAAATAAATCTTTACATATCATACTTATCAAAATGATAAAACTAGAGCGAATGAAGGACATTTGAATTGTTTATACAGTGGTCTGCACCTAGCATCCACATCCTTTGGAGACTGAGAAATTGGAAGTTAGCAAGATGTGGACGTGAAAAGGGGTTAGAGGGCAGTTGATGAGAAAAGAATGACTTCGAACACAAACAAAATTACCAATCAAACAATGCCTACTTACCTATGACATTGTACATTGCCTAATCACAGAGTGCATAATTCTTAAGAAAAGGCTTGGCCAATGTCACTGGAGCAGTGGGAAAATTAAGAGCTGTGTAGCTTACCTGTCAATCATTGTGCAGGCCAATAAAGTTTGGTTATGGCTGATGCACATTGAAATGAACAAGCAACATTGCTCCATTCAATATGCAGTGGATGGTCAAGGCTGGACAGATGGCATACTTATCTGTTATTTATATGTTCTCGTCTGAATGGTTTAAGGTATTTGTGAGGAATGCTTTTCTTTTGTTTGGAGAATAAGGTAACACCATCTTTTTGCACTGGCCAAGGCTTGAAAACTTAAAGGCTATCTAATCACAACCAGTTGGTTGGAATTTCACATTCCCCTTATTTTTCATGTTTGAACGAGCTATGCTTATCAGTGGGTAGGAGAGTGTCGACAAGTGTCATTGCTTGCTTGTTGTCTGTATAAATGGTTTGAGGTGTGAGCTGGTGACAAGTGTTTTCTTCTGTTATAGATGAAGAGGTTGACATTACACATTCCTCTTTTTTGACATGTCTAGAAATGATGTACAGGCTCTCAATCCTTTTTTTTTCTTAAGTATGATTCAACTTTCTCCAAAAATGTGGATGCGGGATGAATTAATATGGATCGTGTGGATGTTAAATGGATCAATCTTAAAGAAAAAATTCTGTATCCTGTAGAAATGTGGATGATAGGTGGATGTGGATGTAAGGTGGGTGGAAGAAAGGCAGAGACTAACGTATCTATTTTTTTTTTTAAACCCAACCTTTTTGAAAGTACTGTTCGGAATCAACTGCCACTTACTCATTTTTTTCAGACACTATAAGATTACAGAACAGCATGCCATCTCTGGCAAATGCAGGAGTACGGATAATTTTTTTAATGGTCTGCAGTCAAATACCCTCAAACATAAATAAAAAAAAGTAGGTTGTGTCAGACAAACATGCGCAATGATAGTAATGCAGTGTGTGGCGGTGATTTTTAATCTTTCTCCTATAAAACAGAAGATGTGTCTTTACATCATTGAAGAACAATTTGAAATTCTCTTATTTTGTCTGGACCTTGTCATAATACTAGAGCTGGCTGATAAATAAGTTCCGTTTGCCCATAACTCAGAACAGTTTACTTGCATAAACTTGAAACACCACACATGTACACTCACACCAGTTGTCTTGACTCAGATGCAACAACAAATTTGTGTGACGTCATTTTGCTCACAAATGAATGATGTCACAGCACTAGTAAGCCACCTTGGTACATAAGAAAATGTCGATTTCCAACGAGTTTCTCGTCAAACAGCGCTCTGTTAACAAATTTCTTATAGCTGAAGGATCCTCTGCCGCAAATATCCATAAAAGAATTAAGTATATTTATGGAAATAAGTGTATTTCTGATAGTGCAGCTGGAATATGGGGAAGAGTTTTCAGAGGAGAGGATCCCACAGAGGCAAATGTGCATGATCGCAAGGTCCATGCGGCCCTTTTTGCATCCCATACAAATCATCAAGAAGCAGTTGGCTGTATAATGATTGGGTCAAATAGAGATGACAGACGAAAAGAACTTGCTCTGAAGCTGGTCATCTGAATTAACTATCACATCATATTGTAACATCGCATTTGGGCTACCAACAAGTCCCCGCACAATGGGTCTCAAGACAACTGAGTTGTCACCAAACTCAAGATGCCCAAATGCGGTTGAAACTTCCAATCTTACAGCACCCTGCAGACAGTCTGAATCTTGCCCCATCTGATTATGTCTTGTTCTTCCAGCTCAAGAAACATCTGAAAGGAATTCATTACGATAGTGAAATAGAAGTTGAGGCAGATGTTCATCGATGGTGTCGGAGAATGTCACTGGAATTCCTCGTCAATGGCGTGTGCCAACCAGTCCGATGTTGGTGGCTCTATTTAGACTGTGATGGTGACCACTTGGAAAAATGAAGTGTGAGATATGCAGCTGAAAGTTTAAGCTTTATTTTGATGGTTGACTTAGCAACTGCTATTCAAAACAAAAAGGTTATAACAAAACGGAACTAATTTATCAGCCCGCCCTAGTATAATGATCCCTTTCAAATTGCTTTTGACTAATGTTAACAATTTTAGGCTCCCTGATTTGTGTCGAGCCAAGGGTAAAGTGGAAGATAAAGTCAGTTGAAGATGATCACAAACCAATTGAAAGAAAGAAAAGTATAATCTTGTTTGAGGTATAAAATTATAGCAGCCTAATGTGACTGATAGATTAATCTTTAAAAGCTTCAGAAATATTAAAATTACCAGATTAAATTTTTAAAATCACGTTCAATAAAGATAAGTCAAGTCCTAAGTATTAGTGGTTGACTTCATGCATGAATATCTCCTCTCTCATCCCTCCTCTCTACATACACCTCTTTTCCCATTTTTTTTTTAAAATGTAGAAATATTTTGAAATTTATTAAATTCCATTTTCAAATAAATCTTATTTCTTATTTATTTATATAGCACCGCACTGTATTTTTTAAAAAAATGCTATTATTGTTAGTGTCTTCATCACATCAAAAGCAGTTAATTATTAACTGAATAAGAAGTGAAAGGGATGCTTTGATTTCTAACAGATGATAAACTATTTCAGAATACATTTAGTATAAAGTTATTTAACTTTGCATACTATTTTGAAAATGTATTGAGTATATGTAAGTTATTAAACACTTGTACTTCTTTAGCATGATATCTTACCCTCCTTGCTACTTTTTATTGTTGAATGCATGCTTTTTTAACAAACCTTTACTTTGAGCTTTACTTTTATCAAATTTCACCATCTACTATATGAATTTCTTTCTTTATTTGTCTTTCTGTGTCTTCATATTTGTTGCAACACTTTGGAATTATTGGTTCTTCTTTATGTTGCATGCAATTAATAACCTTCATTTAAGTAGCATAGCATTCTGACTAACTGTAATCTTTTTTAAATACATTCTTACTCACAAAGCATGGTTCTGAGATCAAAGAATTTCTAGGGTTTGGATGTTAATGCTTGAAGAAAGCAGATGGTGACAAGCTTCTACAATTAAGTATATGCAGTTAGGTTATCTTTTCTTCAGTACATATCTTAAAGAAAATTATTTACAACAGCAAAATGTTGTGAATGAAAACGTGATGAAAAGCATAATTTAAAATATTGACTTATGAATTTAGCAAGAGCATTTTATATATTTTCTTAAATAATGTCAAATCCATGCATTTTGTATGATGCATCAATATTACAACTCAATGAAACGTCTTGAGATTTTTTTTTTTAAGTCATTTTGAGTTTTGAACATTTAAACATAAGTGAAGACCATTCATTCGAATTAATATTTTTTCTCTTTAATTTCAAAATTTTAAAAATGCTGTTTGGATTTAGGTTTGCGTTTTTTCTTTTTGTTTTTATTTGTATTAAGTCTGTCAATTTCAAAATTTTATTTCAAGTCAGAGCACAATTTTTTTTTTTTTTTAAATTTCATATCAATGTATGATTACTTTTTGAATTGTCTTGAAATGTCTCTTTTTCTAATTGTCCTTATAACTCTACCTTACCTCAAAACAACTACTTTTATAAAGATTTCCTTTATGGTACTTTGTTTCTTTCTCTTTCTCTTACTCAACTTTACTTGAATGATTTCTTATCTTTTGCTTATTAAATCAATTCAGTTGATTAAATTTGGTTTGAAGTGATCCTTAAAATCCTTATTTTCTCTCTTTTTTTTTATTTTTGCACTAGTAGGTTGCACCTTCTGAATCACAGTTATTTAGATAAATCACCACACCATGTGCTCACCATGTTTTCAACCTTGATTGGGATGAAGCAAATAAAGACATCTAATTGGCTGTGACATGGACCTAAAAGCTATTTGTAGAATAACAGCTTCCATAAATTCCCCTAATATCAAATAAGAGGGAAAAAAGAAATCAGGTGTAATGGCAGATGATTTTTGTACGATATTAATAAATGCTAACTCAAGTGTCTTTAGCTCCCAGGATGCCCTTTGAAAAAGGGCTCGAGTGGAGCATGATGCAATATAAATATTTAAATGCAACAAAACTGTGTTAAATTTTATGCTTTAATGAACATTGTTGTCAGAATGCATCTTCCTAATGGTTTTGGGTTGTTGTTTTTCGTTTGTTTGTTTGTTGTTGTTTATAGTTGTTGCTCTTTTGTTGTTTTCTTTTCTCTTTCAGGGGGGTTGGGTTGTTTGGTTTTTGTTTTGGGTTTATTTTTCTGTTTTTAGCAGGTGGGGGTTGTTGTATTTATTTTTTTTTTCTTCTTTTTTTTCAAATATTTGATTTCTAGGGTTTTTATGCTTGGATTTCTTTCCTATTCGTTTTGTTTCGGTTTGGGTTTTTTTCTTAATTTTGTATTTCTTTTTCACAACAGCCTGCTTAGATTAATATTTTGTGATGGGTGCTACAGTTTAAATTGGGCGTGTTTGTTTGTTTGTATATTTGCTCCTTTTGTTTTCGTTTATGCATCTTAGTCTTCCTTCTTTCTCCTCATTTTATCCATTTCGTCTTACGTTATTTTCCCCCGTCTGTCATCAGTTGTAGACATCTCTAATTACCACATTGAACTAGATCTACTTGTAGATGGATCTTATTACAATATTCTACTAAATCTTGTTAAGCCAATTGCAGTATTGTAGTTGATCAGAACAAGTTAGGTCCCATTACAATGTTGCACTAGATCTACATCTAATTTGGTCCAATTTCAGTATTGTACTTCATCTAGCATAGTTAAGTCCACTACAATATTGTACTTAATGTAGTTAGGTCCGATTACAATATTGTACTTAATGTAGTTAGGTCCGATTACAATATTGTACTTAATGTAGTTAGGTCCGATTTCAATATTGTACTACATCTATACCAAGTTTGGTCCAATTGCGGTATTGTACTAGATACGGTTAGATACTGGAAAAGGTGATGGTTTTTGAAGGTGAATTTATTGAGTAATTCCTGATGACCCTCCGAAGAAAACCCACTCATATCAAGGAGCAAGTAGCTCCCTAGCTAAAGAACATGTCTGTGTTTACTTAGGAACACATAGCACAAACCTGTCAGTTTAGATGTCTCTAATTGCTGATTAATTAGTGTCATGCAAGACAATAACAATGTCATATCGCTACGGTTTGGTCATCCGACTGTCGGAATTTTTTATGATACATGTCTCATACCAAATGTATGCAAAACGTAATCGAATATTTGATAGAGCGGCTTCCGTTGTGTATGACATAACGCATGATATAATTATGTATCTATTTAAATTGACCAATCTAAATGTGTTACATCCTACTCTTAAAGGAAAGGCAACTGATATGAAAGTTTCGCTGATATTTTGTATAAATTAAGTCCAAATTGAAATCACATCACTAACATTTTCTCAAGAAATAGCAAATGAATATCAGTGATGATAATGTTCCATCAATTGGCGGAAATCCTCTTTGTTTCCTTTAGCCAGTTATTGACCTCAATATATTTATGGATTATTTTAACCCCCAGTGAGTAATTCATTGTAGATTGTTAAATTCCGTTTCATGTTCTCTCAACAGTATCGAGTAGTGAAACCTTTGTCAAGTGTTTCTGAACCTTTCTTTCTAATAACTTGGCTTGAATAATGGAGTTTCGTTTTCCAATAAGTAGTAAACAAGAAAAAAACTTTTGTAGTTATTTCCGTGGCCTCGATAGGCCCCGGTATATCCAACTTGATCGTTATTACGTGGAACTTACATCAAACACACCCCTTCTCTAGCAGGTCAATGGGTAAGGTTAAAGACCTCGAAATGAGACGAAATATTGCCGAGGGAACAAAGTTTATTGGAGCATACTTTATTACGTGCAAGTATTGTACACAACACAGTTGTTCGAATACATTTACCCGCCACGCATACAGACAGCTACAAGACGCTCCAAGTAAGGGGCATAACAAGCACTGAATAAAAGACTTCAAGACTGTTTGGTTAAGGGAGGCAACCATTAAAAAAAGAAGTGTGACACTTCGAATACGCTGGACACACGCACGTGGTATTTACATAAGGCGGGAAACGAACTGTGGCGTGAACACCGCGTGCACTATGATAGAATATGAATGAACATTTTGACCATCATTTGATTTGCTTTTAAGTGAATTTGAATCCATTGGGAAGCTAACAGTTCACCGAGGTCAGGATAAGGTTTTTTAAAGTGAGAAGTAAATTGGGGTGGGGGGGGAGTGTTGTACCTGAAAAAGGGACATGTTTTGTGTTTTGAGGCCTGTGGGGTGATGATGCGGGGGAAACCTGTGTAAGTAGAACCGATAATTATTGATATGTTTGATACGAGAACTTACGGCTTGCAAATTATGTGGTGAGCAAAATACGCTTAGTTTCAAGTGCAATTTTCCTTCTCTTGCTACAAGAAGCTTTATATTTGTGAAGGGCTTTCCATATCTGTCTGGATTCTTTTATTTAACTGTTTAAGTTCGGCTGTTGTTTGCTCGGCCTTTCTTGCCGTTAGCGGTATCTGAAAAAAAATCGAATTAAAATTGTTTCTGCTCCCTAATCCCATGGTAGGTAGGAGTTAAATGTCTAGTCCCATGGCAGATGGCCGTTAAACCCGCAGGTCCAATGTGCAATATGGTCGCGTATAAAGTTTCCTTGGCAATCAAACATTGTAGGAGAGTGGCTGAAGAGTTACATCCTACTACCCCTTCTTTTCACCAATCTCTTGTTACACAGCTCCCCTAGTTCAAGGCATGGTTGTGATAAGAAGGACACCCAGCATAAAACCCTTGCCATAATATTATGCTTTTGCAGCAAGTTTGAAATGGCCAGCTGCTGTGGCGACCCCAAAAACAGTTGGGATTGATAAGCTCATAGAAGACGTTTTTGTCGTTGTTGGGTTTTTGGTTTATGGGTTTTTGTTTTGATATTGTAGTTATTGTTGCTTTTTGTCTTTTGTGTAATTGTTGTTGTTGGGTTCTTTGTTGTTTTGTTTGTTTGATTTTTGTTGTTGTTTTGTTGGGTTGGGGTTTTTTGTTGGTTTTTTTTTTTTTTTTGTTTTTTTGTAATTTTTTTGTTTGGGAGGTGTTATTTTGTTTACTGTTGTTGTTTGGTTTGTTGTTGTTGTTTTGTTTTTTGGGGGTTTTTTAGGGGGTGATTTTTTTGTTTTGTTTTGTGTGTGTTTGTGTTTTGTTTTCTTTTGGAGAGGAGATTGGGGTGTTGTTTTCTCTCGGGGGTACTGGGGTGTTTAACACATGCGTCTGCAATTTGTTTCTGGTACGAGATTTTTACTTTCCATTTCTAATCAAAATTGTCTTTTCAAAAGTACTCTCGTTGTTTTCCTTGTTACCAAGTGGAAACACGTGCCTAGCGTATCCTTGTCTTATAGTTAGCATGTAAATGTAGCTCCTGGTTTGGGGATCAGCTGGTTTGAGTTCACAATTTGGCTGTACGTTTATGTTGTGCAATAGATGGGAAAATCCTAATCCCTAATGATTGGTATACATGTTTACTCGTTTCTACCGTCTACTACTGTGAGGTCATGGAACTCTGATACTGAGAGATCAGACCCTAGTGACATGTTGAGGAATCTTCATTACTAAGGTGGTAGCTTTCCCTGGAAGAAGAAACAGAAGAAGATATACCGTGGGTGTTTTCTTTGTATTGTCTTTCTTTACCAGTACTCCACACGAATCGTGCAGTTAAGCTTTAGGATCGAATAAATGTTACGCATTTTACCATTATTGGGCCAGTCCCACTCAACTCGTCACTCGGCTTACTTATGTATTTATTTGTTTATTTTTGTATTTATGTAGTTGTATATTTATTTACTTGCTTTTTCTGGTTTTGTTTATTTAGGTTTTGGTCGGGTTCAGATTCTTCCTTTTTCTCCATGGAATAGTAGATCTACATTGCCGCCACGCAAACGCCAAGACACCGGCGCATGGAACCATAAATCGATACGTCGTTTTCACCATATTCTGGTGAGATCCTGACGTGTTGACTCAGAGAGAGAAACTAGGGGAGAAAGACCTTTATTTTGAGAGAGAGAGAGAGAGAGAGAGAGAGAGAGAGAGAGAGAGAGAGAGAGAGAGAGAGAGAGAGAGAGAGA
>JAOYNN010366458.1:0-15431 GCA_025770095.1 Goniobranchus kuniei
ATGGTGCATGAAGATATTCAAACCCCCCCCACACACACACACACACACACACACCCACACACACACTCACTGTCTGATCCATTGACTTTTTGTGGATTATTCTTAAGGATTGAGAGTAGATTCCAAGCATTGGTTTCTGACTGTCTAGTGAGCTAGATCAATTTAGCTGATTCAAATCTTTGACTATCATGAGACTTGCTCATACTGTCCTATATTGTATATCTAGGTTTAAATACTGAAATCAGGCATCAAGGTCGATTTAATATTACAAGCTCTATATGTTTGTCTAGAGTAGATCTTACCAGAATTAAATCATTTTGGGACTTGTATGTGTAAATTTACAATCTGGAGACCTTGCAGTGGGGGGGGGGGGGGTTGTTATTAGAGATTGATCCATGTCTAGAGTGGCCTCTTGATTCTTGACAAATAACTGTTAAATGACAGATCTAGGTATCTCGTCTTTATGATAGTGCTGTCAGTTTCATTGCACTATACTGTGTTTTATGGTGGTATAAGCAATATTTCCTTACATCTTACAAGAGGATTTTTTTAAAGGTTTCGTATACATCACTTTGAAGCAAATGGTTATGCTTATTCTCATTTTGCTTCCTTTGTATATAATGTCTGCCCACTAATGTCAGGTATAATGTCTGCCCACTAATGTCAGGTATAATGTCTGCCCACTAATGTCAGGTATAATGTTTGCCCACTAATGTCAGATATAATGTCTGCCCACTAATGTCAGGTATAATGTCTGCCCACTAATGTCAGAATTTAATCCCAGGACATTTTAACTTGGCCCTGGCTAGCTGACCTTCTACAGTGGGATCCATTTGATATGACATTGGATAATACGGCATTCTGGTTAATAGAACATAATTTCAAAATCCAGAATTTTTCATTACTTATCCTTAGTAAGAAACTATCACTTATTGAGACATAACTTTTACTGATTTTACTTAATGCGACATCCCAATTCGGTCAGTCAATGATTAATGGGCAAAAATAGTCATCAGTGAATACATCTGCTAGCCGATAAGTACAAGATCTAAGACCCTTATAATATTCAGTACACGTTTTTTGTGAATATTATAACATGTACATGTGCAAACATGTCGTTCATGAATATTTTCCTCTTATTCTGTATTGTTATGTATAATATGACATTCAGTTAATATGACATAATACCAGTGGTCCCGACAGTGTCGTATTAAGCAGATTCTATTGTACATCAATCATTATTAAGATAATATGCTGCTTACAGTAAGATAACTTCTAGTTTAGCATGAAGGTAAACATATCACGTTTCTAACTTTTAAATTCTCTTTCAGTCTGACCCATTTGGTAATCTTGATCCTTTTGGTGGCAGTGATAGTTCCTCTAAGAAATCTACAGATTCCTTTGATGCCTTTGGAGCTTCCTGGGGCACAAGTACAAGTAAATCTAGTCAGTCGGTAAGAAAAATGTGTAAAAAGATGCATGTTAATATTCAAGTCCTTTTGATTAGGATAGCTTTGTTGTTCAACTTACAAATATCACATTTCTTTAGTCCCATACAGTGCCGAAACACCTGCCAGAGGGGGATCTCCTTCTCTGAATACCTTACACTATCTCGCTCAGTACGAGTTTACACCACTTAATGTACCCTTAATAATTGATGTCAGGTGCAACAGATAACTAGAGAATATTAGAGAAAGTTGACAATAAGTAAAAGGTATTAAAAATATAGTTCTTCTTAACACATAGAGTGATAATAACCATACATCACTCAAACATCTCCAGTTATTATTATTACATATGTGTGCCTTAGTGTAGTATTTTGATATTATGATTATTTGGCCCAGAATGGGACTAGTATGCTAAGTTTGAATATTTTGTGTAGCCTGAAATGAAATAGAAATTCAGAGGAAAGGATCTCAATACAAGGGAAATTAAGTAAGTAAAGGTAGTCCTGTAATCATGACTGAGTATAGGGGAATTAGGGGTAGAGCCTTAATTATACTAGGCATAAGACATAATGTGGCAGTTTGCCATTGCTTTCCACGTCAACTTTACTTTCTCCAAGTCTAGAAAGACCTAGCTATCCATTTATACTGCTGGGTGAACAGGGGACCCCGAAAAAATCCTGTGCCCAGCTGGGTTTGAACTCGGGCCACCTCGCCTGGCAGTCAGCCGCTCTACCAACTGAGCTACCAGACCATCACAAGGGAAAGCATTTACTTATGTTGTAGAAAAAAATAAATCAGGACCTCAAGGAGTTTGTCAACAAATAGGGAATTGTCAGCATTCTGATGTCTATACAATTATGTGCAATGGAACTGTATTCTCTGATGAGTCATTAATCTTTTGGTGTTAAAAAAAAAAATTAAAAGGCCTTATCCTTGATGTGACAGCTTGCTATTGTTTGCTCAATTCACCTTTGTTTTGATAGAACAGCCCCTTTCCATCTGAAAGAAGGCATCGAATGTGATTTATTGATGAGGATCATCTTATGAAGTCATATTTCTCTTCAGTAACTAGGACAATTTCTGGGACTTTTTTAACATAGACTTTTCATGAAATACATGTTGCTTTAAATTAATCCAGCATTAAAAAAAACACATTTACCAAAAATACAGAGGTTAAAATAGCATTATAGTAGATGTTTGACACAAGATGGCCGTAACGGTCTTCATTTTATTTTTTTCTGAACAGAGTATGAGTGCTTTTGCAAATGATCCTTTTGGAGACACAAGTTTTAAACCCAGTTTACCGACAAAACAGAAAAAGGCTCCTCCACCTCGACCAGCCCCACCAAAATCAAAAAGTCCTTTGCCTAGTGGCTCCTCTTTTATGTCCAAACCCAAAGTTGATCCTTTTGCTGATTTTGATTCCGATCCTTTCTCAGGATCAGGAGCCAGTAAGACAACAAGCAACTCGGATCCCTTCGCCAATTTTGCTGATTTTAGTCCAGGAAAAGTAAGTTTTTCTACATCTCTCCAACAGTAAACTTTGCTTCTGACAGCTGCTTTTATTACTCACCTGATGTGAATCTTTTTATCAGCTTTTCATAACACATAACACCTTATTATTGCTCTGTCTTCTTAAGTGTTTTTTCATACACTTTTTGTTACCTGCTATTTTTAAGATTTTTTTTTTTCATGTTTGGTCTTCTTTTTTCTTCAGGTATAATTCTGATGAGTTTCCTCAGTACAATGTAAAGAAATTTTTTTTCAGATGAACTTTTTTATTTCTTCGAACGAAGTTTTATAAACTTCACATCTAAGTTAATCAAAGATAAAAAAGAAAACTAAACTAAACTTCACAAAAAGAAAAAAAACTTTGAAAAAGAATTGTCCCTAAAACCTCATCACTAAATACTTATTGTAAGAATGCATTGAAGATGATTAAACATCCTGAAATCCTTGTGATGATAGGGCTTACTTATCATTTCATTTGAGATATTCTGAAAATTCTTAACAAACGTGTATTTTGCATTGTAAATCTTGAAGTAATAGTTTTTACTTTTGTCTTTCTTTTTCTTTTCTTTTGTTGTTTTCTTCTTTTTTTTTCCTACTATATTAGTCTCACTCTTGGCTTTATCAGTAGATCATGCTTTTTTTCCTAACACTTTAAAGTGCTTCCTCATATTTTTATCTCTGATTACAAATTTTTTAAGAGATGCTAGGATCTTAATAGTTTTGATACTTTTCTGTACCGTAGCTGCTTCTTAAATTTACACATCCAATTTGTTAAAGCATATAATGCATTAGATGAATCTGCTGCTGGAGAGGGTTGAAGAACAAATTTTTTTACATATTTCTTTTAAACCATGAATATGAACTTGATCAACATTATCATAAAAGTATTTGTTAATGGTTATTTTTGTTAAAAATGAACTATGAAGCTGATCACGTAATTTTAATGTTAATGTTCACACTCTTAGAGATTTTATACAAACTTTTACTCAGTTTGCTGTGATCCCATCCTGATGATTGATTTTTCCTCAAAATGTAGACCATGATCAGGGCTTGGTTTGCGGGTTCATCTTATTCTTAAAAAAATTCTTAAATTATGCTGTAAAGCTGTAGTGTTTATCTTAGCAAAGTAGCGTTTACCAAGGGCTTATTCTAATTGCAAATCAAATTGTCTCATTTTAGTGTCCTCACCTTTTATGTAGTTTCAATTCATTTTTATTGATAACCACATCAAGAAAAAATAAAAGTAAATTTTTTTCTGTTTTGGCCTCCATTAAAACCTTAAAATCACCTTGTACATTTGGGAGTGTCTTTTCCTCATCATGTCATCTCTCATACAGTTCCATATTTATGAAAATATTTTGAAGGCCTTATTAAGACATCCTGACTTCTTGGATGAAGGAAGAAAAAAATGAGAAAAGAAAAAGTAAATGAATTGTTAGAAGCATCTGGTCCAAACATTTTCAGATCCATCCTGTTTGTGAAATTATGTTATTAGATCAAAATCCACCTAAGGATTAGAGAAGGCCATGAAAGTGAGACCATAAATATGGTACTGTCATAGGATCCTCATTTTTTTTCCACATTTTTTATAGAATTGAAACACCCTTTGCTAATGCCTTTGTTGTGCCTTTTTGCTTCTCAATTTTAGTTTGAGGACAGCAGCTCAGCCTGGGGCTCTGCAGGCCAATGATATCGCGCCAGAATTTGCCTCCAGTTATCTCCCTTGGTTTCATGTATGCAGCTCATACATGTTTCTAGCGGGACTGTGGTTCACATAATTCTGTTTACCTCTTATGGGTTTTCTTCATTTTATTGAATCATTCAAATTTTTCAGTCTTTCAGAATTGCCATTTTTCATGATTCATTCTCATTTTTATTGAGATCATCTGCAGAAATGTCCTGTGGTAAGAAGTAAACATTTTTAAGCTTATTAAGGAGAGACTCTAACTGATAATCTCAAACAGTCTAAAAGGCATTGTCTTTCTGTAGATTTTGTTCCCCCTGTTTCATAAAAGTACGTTTTTGTTAACATATTTTTGCCAGGAGTTGCACCTTGATCTTCCAGTTTTCTAGGCTAAATACTATAATTTCATTTTGGTATACGCTCGTGGATCATGATATACAAGTATATTCATACAGTGGCATTCATCCATAGTGCAGGATTGTATTTTAACCACAACAAGTGTCCAACATTATGTTCTTATGAAATTTTAACCCTTATTATTTATTAACCATCTGGTGGCCATTTGGACACTACAAGTTCATGCTCTCCTATCTCATTTGATTTCAATCCAAAAGAGACATAAATTATTCTATAAATAATTCAAGTTTAAATTTCCCAAAGAATTATATTTGGCTATTGTAGCTCCCTTACCTTACTTCGCCTCCTAGCTGTGTGCTATCATATGTGTGGTGGTCTGGGAAAAGCACGGAATTGTCGGCAAACCTTTTATCGAGATATAGACCGATAAAGGTAATTTTGATCTAAAACGTTGATTCTGGGGTTTTGATTTCTCTAAAAAAAAAAATTATTCATCTTTCATATCTGAAAATGTGGAATTGAACAAGAATGTAGTTCTTTTACTATTAATAATTTTTTGAGGTTTGGTCGAATGCTGCATTTTTAGTTTGTTAAATTACTTAGCATCGAAAAATTGTTAAAGCATTGTCCATTTTCCATCGCCGATTTTGTCATCGAACATCAACAAGAACATCGTCATGCTGCATATCAAACGAAAGGTAACAGGTTTGGCTTTCTTCTCATCTACTTCAAATATTCATACATGTCCCCCAGCACGACTGGGCATTGAAAGAAGATCCATTTCCACTAAACAAAATAATTCACACTCCTATCTTCATTCTCAGGTAGAAATCTTAGTTTTTGAAAACAGCAAACATTGATTTGAAAGTTTTAATATTTTAAGATAAATTCAGATCTTTGATAACTTATAAAAGGACCCCCGTATTGTTTTGTTTTGGTAAACAAAACTTTCCTCGTTGTAGTCTGTCGGTGTCGAAATAGCTGCGCCCATAGCAGGTGTAATGAATGCTGGCTTCTTGAATAAAAATCTTAATTCCATTGACAAAGCAACCACCAGATGTCGTCGGCTGCTGTCTAGCAGATAGTAAACTATCAGGAGATTTTTATGATATATCAGGTTAATAGTATCATCATTTTATCCTTGAAAGTACATTGATCGATGCCCATCGCCATCGTAGATTAGCTGAGCAAATGTAAACAAAACCAGCTGATCGTAGATCACGAATCGATGATCTAGATCTCTAGAGTCGGCCTAGATCTATGTCTGTAGGTCTACAAAATTTGTACCTACGTCTAAATCTTGATATTGTAACTGCATAATAGGGCCTCAAGTCTAGAGTCTTGTGCCAACCAAGTCAGAATGTAGATCCAGTTTAGATTCTAGATTCTAGATCTGGATTTAGATTCTAGACCTCTAGATCTAGATCTAGGCTCGACTCGACTAGATCATGTCATAATTGTAGTAGAAATTGGAAGGTCGATCTCTTTTTAGATTTAGATTGTTCATTACAATAATAAATTATACTTTTGATGGTGTGGGGAGGACGATAGGCTGAAATGCTTATCATTTTCTTTAATGCTTATTCTTTATCCTTCATTGCAGCCTTGAAATGTCAGTCTATGCCATCTTTAAACACTGTTTTCTCAGTTTTGATGGTTGTTGGCATGGCATTTTCAAAATTTAATTTTTAAAAGGTTATAGAGATACTAAATTAAATTTAACTACTGCTGCATTCAGCAGATTCTGCAGTTAGGGAAACTATCAAAACGTGGAAAAGTGATTTTAGAGACAATTCCTTGCTTTTCCCAGATCACCACACATATAGGACTACCTGGCAGAAATAGGTTATATTAACTTAAAAATTTTTAATTTTCCTTGTTACAAGATGAAATGTGTGCAAGGTCATTTTTAATAAATTGTAAATGACCACAATAAGGATTCATAAGAATCTCTATATCTACTTAAAATAAAGTCCTTGTTGTGACCATGGTTGATCTTGTATGAAGTGGAAGACAGTATGAACACTGTTTTATGTCTTTAATGGTTCCCTACTTAAACCTTTCCATATTTATATATGATCAGCCTTGAACAGTTACGTAGTCTGTAGAAAGTCTAGCTGTCCTGAACTAAATTGATAGCCCCAATTTCCTGTTTGTTATCTTCATGTGGGATTTTCGATCTAACAATAATCATGGAATGTGTGGTACTCTATGGTCTTTGACATTTTCACCCATTATATATTTTGTCACTTTAAAAATTTTTTTTTTTTAATTGTATTTTATTGAATGAACACTACTGGAGATAAATTAAAAATTTGGCTTATCAAACAGAGGTGCCACCATTCAGCTAAACAGAGGATTTTCACAGTTATGCTGATCAGCCACGATCGTCTTTCACAGCGGCTCACTCCAACTGAAAACAAATATCGTTTAGTTGAGGCCACCCGAAGGCCATTAATCAACTCCGCCCGGCTACCTGCTAGGGGTCACTAGCGGTCATTTCTCGGTACCCACTGTCAGATCAATTGCATTCCTGAAAATTGCATAAATTCTTTCCTTCACTACATCAACATTATTGCGCCAAAATTTCTTTGTATCTTTCACTCATCCAACACCACTCCTTGGGTTCATTGAAATTTCAACGTTGTAGCATTTGTAGTTTTTGTAAATTGCACTTTTGAATTGTTTGAGTAAATTTTTCGATTTTTTTTATGACATCTCTCTAATATTAAGGTGTAATTACAAAATTCGTGCACAAGCGATTCTTATCCCATAAAACCTCATTGAATATAAGATACATGTCGTTATGATACCAAAAAATCTTTGAGAAAGCCATGTTCTATGTCTGGTTCTATGCGGTTTATAACTAAAGTTCATACTTGAATCCTAGGCCGTGTATAGTATAATGTTTTTGCATGTATGTTAAGTTCTCAGTGTGCGTGTATCGTTATGCGAGCATGTAGAATTGCCGATTTTCATTGGCTTCACAATGCTTAAACTGTTCTATCTTGAAAAGTTATAGAGCTTTCGCAATTCTTTCTTGCAAGTACATTTATGGATGTCTTATGAATCATCTGTGCACATTTTAGAAAAAATATGTTAATCTTTTCTTCCATGGTCAGCTGGAGGAGTAATTCAAAAGGCGTCCTTCATATGCACATTAGCTGATTGTAGTTACCTTTGAGAGTTAGAGAGTGATATATGAACCCATTATTAAGGGCCATGAGCCTTGAGAAAGGTTTATCTCCAACAACGGACTCCTGCATGGCTTTTGGGTTCGGTCTGTGTGACCTAGTACGGGCGAGCAGGATAACTAAATTCACCATTCTCAGTTCCAATGAATCAGAAAGTTATCAGAGATTAGGACATCAGAAGATGACAGCGAGGAAGTTGACTAGCCAAACATTTCTGCCCGTCTCTCATTCTCCTACAATTGCTTGCCCACTCCCGTTTCCCTAATCTGACTCTTGTTCATCTTGTTGTGTCAAAAATGGAGAAATATGTTCTCATCAACAAGAATTAAAATCTATTCTTCAATATTAAAAAAAAAAATGAATGGACATGATCGGAGAAGAGATCCAGAGGAAGTTCCATTCATGTGAAACTGAATGAAGGGAAAGAATTGTTGACGATTAGTCAGCATGGAAGAACAAATGTAAATTCTCTTTGCTTCAGAGCAGCCATAGCTGCCAGCATCATGTGGATCTAAGTTGACTTTTTTCTTTTAAATAACATCATTAAGAGTAAATCCCCCCCCCTCCCTCCCTTTCTTTCCCCCTTCTTCGTAAGTACTGCGTGTGTAGTTCTAGGTTGTTTTTAAATATATACATGTAGAGAAGTTAGATCTAAATCTGTAGGGCTTGAGCTGAACAACCTACAGATCTAAATCTATTTAAATTAGTTTTCCCTGTTGTAACTTTGCATTGTCTACTCTTATTGTGCACATCTCACAATAACTATGTCTACTGATTTAAAAAAAACAAACTTTTAAATCAAGGATTTTCCCTTTATGAAATAAATCAATTTGATGAAAGTCTTATTGTAAGGCTCTGAATGCTTGAAAGTCAGATTGGTAAATTTACCTCTTTTATCAAACTTTGCTGGTGGCACCTCTGATGAAGTAGTTTATGTTTAGATAATATAGCTGTGTGATCCATTTATTGTCAGTTCATCCTCACGATACTCAATTTCAGTGATTAAGTTTTTACAATAATACAGGGAGTAAATTTTAAATGGTTTGACAGTGAAGATTAGAAGTGCACTATGAATTTCTCATGGATTGCTCTTAAGAATGTTGTTGATCTGAAAATTATGCCATGAATATGTATGTAGAATTTTTTAAAATAGAATATGATATGGTGAAAAGCTGTACTGTATTAAATCTAAAGAAATATAGTTTGAGACACTGTTGTATACACATAAATTGTATAACTAAATTCTTCCCTTTAGACTGTATTACTCATGATTGAAATAATGTAAAGGTATTCTTTAAGATACTTTTTCACAATGCTTTAATAAATATTAAATGCTTATCCCTGTCACCCACTCTTAGCTTTTAAGAGATTTTGTTGTCACTCTCTTGAAATGCATGTTGTATTCTAAAGCCCTCATTTTGTTCCTCATCAGTTCGACTCAGACATTGATAACAGTACGATGGGTGGGGGTCCAAACACCATTACAATAAAGGAGACCAGTCCGAAAAAGCCGCAACCAGCTAAGCGCCATATCAAGCTTAGCAATTCCAAGTCTTTAGAACCAGAGGACACTGATGCCTGAGTGTGAGAGTATTATTCTGAATGTCACAAAGTGCAGACCTGGCAACCCAAGGAAGTGTGAAAGCGGAGAACAATTACAAGTTAAATCTTTGAACAACTAATGGGTTCCTCATCTTGAATTATTTTGTCAACCCTTTGCAAAGATAAAGAACATTTTTGGCAGGTTGTCCTTTAATCATTTCCCCCTATTTCTCACCAAGTTACAGTTGAGAGAGTTCAAATTACATTCTTTGTCCTGTTTTGTCATAGAATTAAAATGATAAAAGCATTCAGGAGGAAATTAATTTTGGAGCTCCTCGAAGGAAATTTGCTAAACAAGAGATTGAATCCCTTCTTCCGTGATCCTTTGTTTTTCTGTGATGATATGAAGAAAAGATGTTGCAATTTCTGTTAAAATCATGTCTCACTGACAAAACGGAATCATTCTAATGAAAAACTTGACATACCTGCATTTTACTGTAGTCATTTTAGGTACAGTGGTAGAAAGTTAAGAGTCAGAGATCTCTTGTTGTTCTGATTATTTTTCTTCAAATTATAACTATTGTTGGAATTCAAACATCATCATACAATCATGATACACGATTTTCAAAGTACTGGAATGTCATGAAATTGAAAAGAGATTATTATTGTGTGTGTGTGAGAGAGAGAGAGACAGACAGACTGACAGACAGACAGAGAGACAGGAAAAGGGGTTGTACCAACATATTTTTTTTACTTTTAATGTGTTCTTCAATAAGCAAATTTTAGTCAAATGTATGTTCTTAGTTCAGTTAAGGTATCATGGTATTTTGCAATTCAAAGCACTAAATTATTCATAACATCATTTGTATCATGATTGCTCCATAACATACTCTTTCTGTCTGTTTTCTCTGGCTTAGATTTTTTTTAATGAATGGATTGACAAGGTGTTTTCATATCAAAGCATTTAGAGTTTTGTAGATGATTGTCCAAAATATTTCAGTCAGATGCTTTTAGTCCGAGTTCTCAGAAGCCTGAAAATCTATGGTCAAAGAAATTGGAATTCCAGATTTGGAAAAGTCCCACAAATATTTTAGCGGCTTTGAAAATCTTTAATGAAAAAAAAACAAACCTACAAAAAACCTGGAATTTTTTTTTTTAATTTGGGGTGTGTAACAAATGAGAAATACAGAATAGTGTGAGGATAAAATACAAAGTAATTGTTTTCATCATGTTCTCTTTTTATCCACTTTGTAATGTACCTGCAGATGGACATAAAATCAACAAGACATATTTGTTGTACCTTTTGGTTTAACTTCCCGCTGCTACTCTTGGTTTGTCATGACTTTAAGATAATTGATACAGTCCTTGGAATTTCTCTTACATTGTCACTATGAAGTCAGTTGACCATTATATAATAACATTTAAGATAGTTGATTTAGTCCTTGGAATTTCTCTTACATTGTCACTATGAAGTCAGTTGACCATTATATAATAACATGTATGCTAGTACCATATATCTGGCCCTCCAGAAATATGTGTTCATGCGGCCGCATATTTCACCCTCCACCGCATATCTTTGCATTATTGTGTTTCATCGCATATGCGCACATATTTCATAGAAAAATAATCATTTTAACGATAAAGGCTAAACTTATAATAAATGAAGCAAAAAATTAATCAAGAGTGGCTTCCCTTGCCGTAATTCAGGAAACATGCTAGAGAACCGGTCGCTTTAGGTCTACTTTTTTAATGTTAGGCCTATTGCGTTTAGGCCTACTTTTGTTTCCACTTTCGTATATATCAGTACTTTCTCCTTCTGTCTATCAAGCGATGAATAAGCTCTGTCTGACAGATGTATTGATTTTGTATCAATTTTTCACTGATTTTATCAACAGTGGAGGATGAAAATCTTGAAAACCCGTTTGTGGAAGATTCTGATTCATAGGTGGAATATGCAAGTGAATCGGAGGAATTGTCTCCGATCGAGAATAGGGAAAGATTTCTACCAGCCCCTATAGTATAGATCTAGATCACAGTTGTGAGAGTGAAGGGCAATCATGGTAGACTGGCCAATGGAGGTGATGCTGACCTAAGAAGTTGAGAGAATTGAGGAAGAAGATTGGAGGTGAGAAAATGTTACCAAATAATAGTATTTTCCGAATTTTGAATTTGGTGTTGATGAAACAACTGCAGTTCAGTTCAATACCACAAATTATAGGCCCAAGCCACTTTGAATATTTCGAGCTGTATTTCCCTGAGCAAGCCCTTGAAGTGACTTTGGCTGAAACAAACTTGACTGTGACTGAAACAAACTTACTCTTCGTGAAATACAAATATCACAGATACAAGCCAGGCTGTATTATATGTAATTCAGCTGCCTTTATTGCAGAGAATGCAATATTGCTATGTGCCATCTTCCCTGCATCAGACTGTACCACACGACAGAGAACTTCCAAGGCTGCCCGAAAACAACACCTCCAGCCATATTGACAGCCAGAGCCCTGCCACCAATCATTATTTTCAAGGGAATAGACAGGCAATAGAGAGTAATGGCCAGTACAAAAGAATATTCAAGTAAATTGTAGCCAAAAAAGACACATCTTTTCACCTCTTTGTTTTGGATTTTGTTTGGTAAAGGTTGAAGAGCAAAAATGACAACACTTTTTTTTTATCACAATGACATACAACTGTGCACCCAAAAGGGAACAAAATATTGTAGTTCGAAGCAATTCTTTCCTCTCTCAGATGAGACAATTTTCAGCATTCTACTGTTATGAATAATAAAGTTACTTTTTCTCCTACTACATGTATCACATAGCATCCGAAAATTTGAACAAGTTGCATTCTGTCAGTAATTTTTCACAATTACAGATGTTTTCTGAATGTGCCCAATTTCTGCCAAACATCTCCAAATTTGCTGGTAATGGGAGGGGTTTAGGACCAAAATATGCTGGTAATGGGAGGCACAGTGAAGCAACATCGGCTGGTATAGAAAGTGTTACAGGTTCAAATCTTTACATGAAAAGACACTTTTTAAAAACCTTTTTTACTTTGAATTTATGCATAGATTGAATGTTAACTTTACCTTTGCAATTTTTAGGAGAGTAATTTGCATATTTTTTGCATACTTTGCTCTTTTTTGCATGCATATTTAATTTTGATGCATATTTTTCATTTTTAAATGCATAAAACTGCGGGGCCATATATATACATAGCTATCTAGTTATCAGGTGGTGTAGTTGCAGAATTGACGAAGAACTTGCCGTAGATTTGAGGCTAAGTCTATTCTTACAGAAAAAAAAAGAATTTTTGTCATGTTGTTTCTATGGTGTAGAATGGCAAGAATGTTGTGTATTCTGTGTTTCTCCTTCTTTTGATTTATTTTTTTCACAAATCCTCAATTATCAGTCTAGGTTAGAGCAAGGGCATCTGGTGTAAAGTACTTTCCAAAAACATGCAGAGCCTTCAAAACAGGTAGCCTGCTGTGATAGCCTGTAAGCAGGATGAGTCAAAGGAAGTGTTTTTGAAGCAATGATACAAGGATTATTTTCATCTTCAAACCTCACCCATGAAATGGTCATATTTATTTTTAACATGCACCATCGACATGTATTGTATGTGGTTTACAATGATTTTCACCGTCAGAGTTAGGGAAGAGGCCTAGGCATGATTCAACAGAAGAAAAGCATTTTCCTTAAGAAGAATGCATTTTTGTTTAGTTCATGTTTGAACACCTTCTTATTATTGGAACATAGGAATCTACCATTGGTACCAAAACAAACAAGATGTCTAAATTTATAAGACAAGCCTTGAGCTAATTAGGAAGTCACACTATTGCATGAGATTGATGTCTAAATTTTAAGAGATCAGTCTATCCTAATAAATATGTTTTTGACTGCCATGTGAGGATATACTATATCTCTTACATGTATGAGGTCTGTTTCAAAAGGAAACAGATTCCTGCAACATAGAAAAAGATGTGAACAACATTTTGTCCTGATTGAATACAATGATTCTATTGGTCCCCCAATTTGTGGATGCTGGAATTCTTCCTTCCTAATGCTGCCAAGGGAAGTTTGTCATGCCTTATGTGTTTCATCCAAATACTAGAACAAGTTATCTTTAAGGATGAGTCTCATCTTTGGGAACAGGAAGAAATCTCGTTTTGACAGATTTGGTTATCAGGGGCTGTGCTGCAGATCTATAGGCATGTTCTGTGCAGAGATGTTGCTTTGGCTGTGATCAAATTTGAAGAAAGCCGATAGTCTGGCCTGATGTAGTAGTCTCTTTATGGGAAGGACATCAAGAGAGTTGGTTATACTGGAAATTCTTTGTTTCATCTCCAGCAGTGATTTTTGAAAGAAAGTCCCTATCTTGTAAAGAAGGTATTAAGTTGCGCAGGTGTCCATCCTGTTTTCGCTTTTGATCTGGTGCAATTAAAAGGATGTGCAGTGAAAATAGTGCAGAGATACATAACATTGCTAGGAATTCTGTCAAATGTCACATGCTGTCACATTGTAGTGGCATGAACTGACTGACAAAGATCAGTATTGATGTTTGTTTGTGTATGCAGTTTTTGAAGGTTGTTGATGTTGAAGATGTCTGATCAGACTTGAAATGCAAAAAAGCATTTTAAAAAACTGCATTCTGCTGGTGTTTCCATTACCAAAGCTTTTTTTTTAAATTTGAGCATACTGTATAGTTTACTGGAGAGTATATCAAGATATTGTAACAAATTGTAATTCAAGCCCTTTGTTCTTTTTGGGCATCCGTGATTGAAGGATTAAAACAAATAATTTACAAATTTTGCCATTGCTAATCAGCAGTTGTATAATTTCTCTGTCTGTGAACTTCTTATTTCACATTGAAATTGAACCCTTTATTCCTCCAAGATTTTCGTCGGTATTTTATCAGCTATTCAGTTAAGGACAAACAGGGCATTTAGTGTGCAAGAATTGGAAATTTCCACACATCAGGCAAAGTCCGCTCACTTTTTTTAAACAGATCTTGTATACCAAAACATGTTTGAGAGATCTTCCTTTAAAATTAACCTTCAGCAAATGAGCATGATTTCTTTTTGTTAGTTTGAAAATAAAGAAAACATTTACTGATTAGAACTCAGGCATGGTATTTCCAAAGCGTTTTTGTACCTTCACCCATTATAAACACTCAAAGATCTAATAAGTGATGATTATCGCTACAAAGTAAAGTTTAAGAGACTGCAAATATCATGAATGATTTGATAACTCTGGTCCATTATATTTTGTAACATGAAGGAGTATATTATACATATTCACTCTTGCTTATATGGCAAGTTGTGACAACGCTGAAAATCTTGTTTAAATTGTTTTTGCTGAATCGTTTTGACAAAGGCTTTCCCATTTCCTGATATGATGATGTAGTGTTGTAAATGTTTAACAAAAAAAAAATCACCATTTGCATTTTGTTTAATAATTTTATGGTCACATATTCATGACTAAAAGTCTTTTTTAAGAAGTGTAGTCACAAGGCATTCCATTATGAAGTTTGTTGATTTGATATGGGCAGGATCTTTCCAGGAGTTGTGTTCGTATATTATGTTGCCCATCATCCATCGTAGTACAGCAGCACCAATGTATTAACTCTTAGTGTACGCAACTTGAAACCATGTTTTTACGCACCTATTTTTAGCACACCCAAAACAGCAACAGCCAA
>JAOYNN010367569.1:0-12842 GCA_025770095.1 Goniobranchus kuniei
ATTATTGTTATTATTATTATTATTATTATTATTATTATTATTATTATTATTATTATTATTATTATTATTATTATTGTCAACCTACTCAACAGTTTGTTGCCCTTTGATGTTTCTGATAACGTAAATTCAAACTTGTTACTTTGTGTGTCTTTACTTTTAGAGACTGTTGGCTCCCTTCACAGATAGTCACTTTCGTTACAGCATTGATGATGGTCGGGGGTAAGTTTTTATTCTTTAGTCCCTTGAAAGCACAAAAATGGCTAATTTTTTTTCCATTGAATTTTCACATCTTTACGAATGTGATCAGTTGACTTTTATTGAAGATGGAAGATATTTACCAAATTGACCTTCTATAATTTTGAATGGATTATTTTAATTTGGCTCATTACATAGTATATTCAGATTTTTAAGAAGTAAACACAATTTTATAGATTACAACAGCTACCAAAAGACACCATGATGAAGATTTGGAAGGTATATAATTTTTTCTCTTTTTCTAACTCCCATAAACGTTCTTATCTGATTTTGAATATGTTTGTTATTTCAGAGAAGAACGCGAGACACGTTTCATCGCCAGCAAAATGGCTGTCATCACAGTTATGAGGTCATGGCCAGGTAAATGAAATATACTCACATGTACTTAGTCCATAGGTCAACTTATGAGTATTATTTCATGAAGATGATTAGATCCCAAGTGCAAGTGTTAAAACGACACTTTTTGATAGGAAGGACTACACATTATTTTTCTTCGTGGCTGTTAGTTAGGACATATCTTCAATTATTTGAGATACAGGATCACATTTTGTTGATGGGCTGGATTACGGGTTCCTAGTTGACAGCACATCATCCTGCATCTTGTTCACCTTCTTGTTTGGTAGGATCACACCTTCATCAATTCTTGGTAGACAGAACCATTTGTTCATGGCTAGCAAGACTAGACCTTCACCACCTTTCTTTAGAGACATGACGACACCTTCTTCACTGGTTGTTTTTTTTACCTTCCTGCCCAATTCTATTACAGCACTTTGTGCTTTTTATTATTTTAAAAAACAGTATTTTCTTTTCATAAGCTGGTAGTTCATGTCAGAAAAATACATCGGAGACTTCCCATTTTTTTGTGAAAAATAGAATGTACATACAAGGAGAGAGCATCCCAAATCTGAGCCCAAATATAATTTGTTCTTCTCCTTCTCTCTCACTTTACTGCTTTTTTTTTTTTATTAAGTTTTTATGAATTGCTTCATGGTGGTCCTTTTTTTTCCTAGGGCTCATTCGTCTGTGCCATCCAGAGGGAGCTGGAATGCAATCTTTAATTGGTATTTTATACATGCCGTATATTGAGATACGAGTAAGTCCAGCTTTTTTCTCTTATTTTTATATCAATACAAAATCAGTCTTTTAGGACTTAAAAAAAGATTGTGTCTATGTTAAAAAAAATTTGTTCCTTTACAACAATCTTTGATCTGATCAGATGTTAGAAATAATGGGAACATAGCTGGTATATAGCAGGTGTTTGACTTAAAATGAATTCAACTAGTGTCTCAATTGATATTATGTAAGAATCATTTCATTTTATACAATTCTAGCAGAATCAAAAAAAAACCCAGCATCTTTTTCAGTTACTGACAACCTCAGTTGCAATATATGTAATCTAATTTCGTCATTGATAGACTGTCACCGCTGCAGCTCCTGTGCTTTCAATTTCAGGATATTTTCTTTCTCAAGCTAAAATCACTGTATTTGGGATGATGCTGACTCTTAATATTGTACTATCATTTATCCTATAATTTTCAGTAAATGATACAACTAAAATTGTGAACTCAATTTTTTATGAATTTTTCCTCAAACCTCTCAAAGGAGAGCCAAAATGGCCATCTCCAGTGGCAATCAACACTCTCAGTGTACTGACGTGGAATGTTTGTCATTATTGTTTCAACTTAAATTTTTTGCATTTAGTGTTATTGTTACATTTTTGCTAACAGAAGCAATGATTTGTCATTGAAAATCACTGAAAATTAGACCCACCACCCCAAAAGTTTCTTAGTAAATGAAATTTCACTTTAACATTTATATTGTTCATTTAAAGCTTAATAAGTGCAGTAAATTTCTGTGTTGTGGAACGAAAACTCTGAAAGTTATGATTTATTAAAAGTATGTATGGTTTGGATGGTTTGATCAACTCACTGCTTGAAATTACTATTATGTATGTCCATGACATTGTATGTTTTTAATGTTTCCCATCCTCATGCTTTTCAATTTTGTATTGTCTTGCTTTTACGTTCTCTTAAATTTTTACTTTGTATTTTCATTTCTTGTTCCACAGAAATACATCTTAGAAGTTATATCGGATTTATTCCGTTTAACCTTGCCTTTGTGGGCAGATGAATTCAGCATTGCTTTTTCCAGTGTTGGTGAGAAACCACTTCTTGCCCTCCTTTTATTTAATTCTATAGTGGTGAAGAAAATTTCTTTTGGTTTATTTGTATTTGCAAATAGAGTCTTTTCTTTGAGCAGATATATCTTCTTCAATAATTGCCTTGAATTTTGTTAGTGAATAAAGAATAAAAAGGAGAGTTTTTGGAGGGATTTCTTTTAAAGGACTTTAATTGGAGCTTTAAAACAGAAATTTCGAAAGATTTTAGTATATTTTACTTATCAAGGATGTATATCTTTTCTGATTGCTAGGAATTCCTAAAATTATGAGCCCTTCAGTTTATGAATAGATCTAGATAGATTGTGGTGTAGAAATGAAATTTTTTGGTAAATTGAATAGGCTTCTAATTTTGATGGATGTATTTATTTATTGTAATGATCTAGATATAGTGGAATCTAGATCATCTGGATGAGGGGTAGCTTGCTGGATGGAACCAACACAATAAGAATAAAGTATGATTACATTAAAACCCTTCATCAATTTTCAAAAAAAAAATTCTCTGTGAACCATTCACATCCCTGAGTTAGGACATTGCTGTGATGAACATTCTAAATATTTTTTTTACTTTTTACTTGTCAAAGATCCCAGTGCAATGAAGGATGGATGGAAACTGACAGAAGGTTTTATAGCCGAAGAAGGAAGGGCTATCCTTATGCATGTTTCTCGGACAAGGTATTTGGCACCCTAATTATTCCTCCAGTATGATCAAAATAGCTAAATGATTCATACAAGGATTAGGTGACCACATTGTTGCTGTTTTTTCAAGAATACTCCTCTTTGTGTTTCGCATAGTATTGAGTGGATCTTTGTCTTGTCCCTACATTCATTTGTATGAATATTTCGTCTTATAATATAGGTTTTGACATTGTGGGTTTGTTGTATGTGTGTGGTAGGGAGGAGGAGAGTGGAATAGTTTGTCATATTTTAAAGTAAAATTTTGTCCCTAGTGCTGATACATGAGTGGATGGGCACCACAGAATGGAATTTAGCAGCTGCCAAAATACTTGCAGCCTTAATGCGTATTCCCCTAGATGCCTGCGGTTTCAATGGAATAAGTTTTATTCTACATAAAGTGCCCCTCTAGACTTTGAAATTCTGATTTTTGCCTGAATGTTTAGTTATAACAAGCAGCTGCAGAATAGTCCTCCCCAAATCATCATTAGTCGGTGACTTTTTTTCCCTTTCTTTTTGTAGCATATGTTATTTCCTTGGTTTCCTTTTAACAATATACAAGATTATCATTCTTCATAATCCTCTTCAAAGTATAGCAAAATTAAAGATGACAGTCTTCTCTACTTAACCACTCACCCTAACCCACAGCCTTTGTTCCAATGAATCAATGATTGGTCATGCGATAATAAGACTTTTGGAGTCCTTACCTTTGTCCGTTTATAATTTTCATGAAATCTTGGCTTATTTTTAAAATCAACCCCACTCTATCAAAATCATAAATTAAAAAATATGTTGGTCTTTTTATGCTGCAACTAAGATGGTGACATGTACTTGTTAAAGATGACATTTTGGTAAATAATGTTTTGCTTTTTGGTTAGGGTTTTTTTTTTACATGATTTGTTAATCTGGAATATTGTTATTTACAGACCCAATCTGATAGAGAACCATCTTGCATTACTCTTGTCATCATGGATCACAGCAGGACTTTTAGAGGTACTTTTATGTAAATAATGTTTTCATGTCCTTTCTCACTGTCTATGTCTTTCTCATGTATTTATTTACGCAAGGGTCTTCCCATCGATTCAAAGCACAACATAAAGTCTTAGTGCTTGAAAAGTAGCATCATTCAAATTTCTTCTTTAAGCAAGGACTTTACAGGAAGGTCATGTAACGATATGTAGTTGGATCCGAATTCCAATCTATAATGGATCAGGAATCTGTGCCAAGATTAAGAGAAAAAATCATAAGGAATAAAAAGGGCATTACTATTGAATGAATATATTGTTTGATTGGTATGCCAGCAAGATTGAAAGCCCAAAGGGATTAAAGCATTTACATACATAAGTGGGTGTCGTGTTTTTGTTTGGTTTTTGTTGGCATTTGTTTTTACTGTATTGAGGTTTTTAAAAAAAGAATTTTTAAAAACGTTTTGCAATCCTGTTCATCTTTTTTTAAGTTATCACCATGAATTATCGTTTGTTTCACTTTTGTAGATTTATCATGTCGCTAACAAATGTATAATTTTGACTTTGACAATTTGCCTTTTGAAGTTTAAATGCATTTTGTGGAGTAAAAAAGTTATGTTATCTTACAGATTGTAAGAAGTAACGGTTATATGGAAAATCACTTAATTGGTATTTTATACATGCCGTACATTGAGATACGAGTAATTTGTCCACATATAAGATTGAAAAGAATTGCATCATAATTTGGCATTGTGTGCTTTTAAGAAAGAAGTTTTTGTTTTCTTTTTCACAGGCCTTAGTGGAGGTTATCATCAGCAGTGAAGGAGCTTTGTTCAACAGGGCTGTTCTTCTTTTGGCACAATTATTACACATGGTTTGTTCGATAATAATTTTTCTGTAATAGTTTTTAAATCTCCTGCAAGATGAGCTGTACTTTGATAAGATATGACATGCAATGAAATCTCTTTGAAGTTTGGATACAAAGTATATTTAAGCTTTGTGTCCATAGAATGCAAATTTTAAATTTGTAGAATGTAATAAGTAATGCCTGATACATGAGATTAAACGGTGAGGAGATGAATATGAAAGGTTCGTTAGCCTTATTGACAAATAGCAATGGCTTTATTACAATTATATTTCTGGCCATGTTCTTTCAGGCAAGCAGCCTTCTTCCTCCAGAGTGCACCAACCACAGTGAATGCCTTCCTACTCTCATTGCCATGGCTTCTAGTAATCAACTCAGTGGAGAAAAGAGAAGGTAAGCGCTCCCTTCCTTATTCATATCCTTTTGGGGCTTTTTTTGTTTTTTTTGTGAGGGTTTTTTTTTGGCCATTGCTGTCCATCTGAATTTCATACTGATCATAGAAGTAGTATTCACTTTGTACCCAAGACCCATAACAATGTGAAACGACCTGTTGGCTTATTGCGGCTCATTAGGCTTTGCACTGTTTACAGCCTGGCTTTAAAGCTCTGTGGCATAAATAGGGTGAAATTCGTCACAATGACATTGGACTGGGGGTTAAGATTGGTATCATTAATGTTTAAACAAGCAAATGAAATGCTTGATTTTGTTCTGGTTCTTAGTCATTTGATTTTGATAAATCCAAGGATGTGTATTTTATGAGAAGAACTCTAGCTTCGTATTATATCAATGATCGCTGGGCTGAAATGTTGTTTTATTAGTAGCCAGAGAGCTGGGACCTTGTCTTAGTAACCTATCACTGGTTGCAGGGCTAAAATCTTGTCCTGGTAATAATAAAATTATAATAAAATGGACACTTATATCGCGCTGCTTCACCCGAAGTGCACTGGGCGCTTTACACTTGCAAGCATTTACATTAATCATACATCGTATATTACACATAACTAATAAGAAAGACATCATGCTTAAAATAAACCGTTTCAGTTTAAATAATATGTCATCAAATATCACCTATCACTGGCCACTGGACTGAGCTTTTTTGTTTAGGTAATAGATCACTGTTAATAGAGTTTTGCTCATCTTGTTAATATATCACTGGTCACAAGATAAAATCTTGATAACATATCACTATCACAGGGCTGAAATCCTGTCTTTTTAAATCTCTGTAACACATTGCAGGCCACATGGATAAAACCTTATTTTGATAACATACCACTGGCCTCAGGGCTGAAATTTTTTCATGTAACATATCATAGGCCAGATGGCTAGAATTTGTTTTGATGACATACCTCTGGCCACAGATTTAAATCTTGTCTTTGTAGCATATCACCGGCCACCTGTTAAAATCTTGATAACATTCCACTGGTCACGGCTGAAATATTATCTTTGTGACATATTGCCAGCTGAGGCTTTAACTTATGCTTTAAATGGCTTAGGACATTTCCATTGCAGGCTATTGTTTATTTATTTGTTGTTGGTTTTTCTTTCTGAAAGAAATAAATAATATGAAACATGAAAGCAAGTCTCATTTTCCCTTCATGGATGAAATATTCAGTATACATTGCCAATGTGCCTGATGGTCTCCTGATTCATTTTTGGTACTTTAAAAAATAAAATCAGGATCGTTTGAACCTGAGAAAAGGTAAATATCAATAGAAATGTTTTCATTTCATTTACTAAGTTGTTCATTAAAATAAAAAATCTTTCTTTGTATGCCATGAACTAAACAGCGAAGAAAATTTGTCTTAAAACTTAATTTCCAGACTTGTCATGAGTTGATCTAAAATAAGACAAATGTGCTCTTAAGTCATATGAAGTGGAGAAAGTTCATTGTCTGTGGGACTTGGATGGTGCACTGTGTTGTTTGTTCTTTTCCTTGTGATATGCATTCAATCTTCCATTACTAACTTATGGCTGAAAAAATATCTTTATTGACTTCATGGATATCCTTAATCTAAAATTCAATACCCTTTTTCAGACGTGCCCACCAAGCTGTCATGTACCTCATGCGCTATCACAAGATGATCAAACGTGGGCGTAAACCTTGCAGTCTTTTTTTAGATCAACTTCTTCAACATGCAGGCAAAATGTCAGAAGTGACCAGCAAACGCTGGCATTTGCGACGGGAAAAGCTGTCAGAGTTCTATTTCAAACAGGTTTGTTTCCCCAAACCCATACTTATGTTAGGTACCGTCATTTTGAGTCATTTATCAGGGAGAGCACAGATCATGTGCATTGTTATATATAATTAGAAGAAAACTGACCCATATGCTTTCTTTACATGCTTTTTTCAAATTGTTGATAAATAATGGTACACAGAATTGAGTTGCAAATTCCTGTGTACTCTTGTAAGTTGTTTGTTATCTGACTCCCCTGAATTATGCAGGAAAAATCCTTTGAATTGTTAATGTCCTCACTTTCTTATACAGCATTATGCACATGTCCTCATATTTGCATGTTTTCCTTTATATAAACCAATGGCACCTTGGGACCTCTCTAATTGGCATCCCTGAAAATTGGAAAACCCTACAAATTGGGATACATTCCATGGGAAGGGAAATTTTATTTTAAAACTCATATCCCTAATTAGGACAAGGCCCAGTAAAGTAGGATGATTTTGCTAAGTGTTCAATCAATTTTGAATACAATGCACCAAGCCTTACTTAGAAAGGAAAGAGTTATGCTTTGAATGGTATTAACTGGTCTTTGTTTTTGTTTTGTTTTGTTGTTTTCTTTCCTAAATTGTATTTTTACAAGATAAAACTTGATAACTTTCTCTTTTTAAAGATTATAGTGTGTACCATGTTTAATACCAAAATGACAGGCATTCGTTCTTGTGTTTAAGGATGCATCTTTTGGGGCAATCTTATGAATTATGCAGTTTTACTAAGAGGTTGAATGTGAAACAGGTATGATGGTCGATTATACCCAAAAAAGCACAGGGTAGCCTGATTCATATATCCACAAGTTTTGTATGATAAAACCTAATGCAATACAAGAACAACATGAAAAAGATCTTCAGAATGATTTTTTATTTTATTTCAATTTTTATTATCATTTACTCAAGTGATCATTGAGACGATAAAGTATAACAATCCGTGAAATCAGTTCTCTTGCCGTTTGATAACAGCTTTAGCAACAGTTAAAAGTACGCACTGACATTAAAACACTGTATCGATGTGACAGCTTCAGCACAATATTGTGTAAAATCCTTATCAACTATATATCCACATAGATGAAAGTCGTGGGGTTTCTAAACAATTATGTTTATTGTCCTGTATTATTATTTAAACTGTTCACTGTCTTTGTGTCTTTCAGAGTATGATTGACATATAATACAATCTTTGTTCCAGATTTCCGCTGAAGATTTATCAAGTCAAGCAATCCGAGATTCCCAAGTTCTAACTACTAAAACAAATTCTGACTGGAAATGGCCCATCATTGGAGCTGTACTCAAAGTACAAACATACAATCATCATTACTTTGTCTCAAGCTATTTCTGTTGACTTCGAAGAAATACAGTTGTCTTATTTTTTGTCATAAGTGCATAATACCTCAAGCTGGTGGTAAAGGAAAGAAATACAGTAGTCTTAACTTTTGTCTGAAGTATAATAGACGTCTAGGGAAGGGTTAGAGTTAAGCAAAAGGATTTTCATAACTTTTTAAAATCATAACTTTTGTCAAAAGGAAGTATGTCTTAAACCATGCCTTAAATACATGATATTGCCTTCATTGACGCAAAAATATGTTAAGGATTTCTCAATGAAGGAAAAAAAAAAGATAAAGAAGAATAAACCAAAATCAGGTATTCACCTTATGAGTAGTAAGATTTTGATATAGGGGATATAATATTTGTTGTTTTTGTGGGGTTTCGTTTGTTTGTTTAAAACTAAAATTAAGAACATACTTATCACCTTAAGTTTTGGTCCTTTACATTATACTTTGTTATTGTTTGTTTTTTTCCAGTGGCCGGATGAGAAACTGAAAAAATTGGATGAACAGCTTCATTTGAAGTAAGTTGACCCTTCTCACATTCTCTAAGGGGATCTGTATTTCTCCCCAGAATATCCTCATTTTGATATTGCCTTAAACATTTCATTCTTAAAGATGCAAACATTGATGAAATGCTCACCTGTGATATCAACTTTTTCAGAGCTATCAACATTTAGAGTCAATGTATAAAATGGAGGGATAATCAACTTTTCCTGAGAGCTACCAATGACTTATCACAAAGCGATTGACATCAGCATTAAGTAAATGAAGAAAAGAAGTTTATAAATAATGGCAACAATTTCAGTGGAAGAATAGAGTATATTTTTCTTACTTTCTGAATCTGTGCTAAATTATACTTTTAATCTGAGAGATAGTCTTAGGTTAAATATATTTCAAGGGATGGTTAATTTTTTGTCTCTATCTTCTGTTTTGGATTAGTTTAGGTCTATGATGTGACACACCTTGTGGGTATTGGAATTTTGAGGCTGGTCAAATATACGTTAATTTTATTGAAGCCTTAGGTTTAAAATGCAACAACTATAACAGATGCTGAGGTGTTCTGTTTTTGATTATCTAAACTTGTAAAGAAATATCTGTTGGTCTTTTTGAATGACTTTCCATCTATGAGGTTTTTGTTTTGTTTTGTTTTGTTTTTTTACCTTAAACCCTTTCTTCCTGCTCTTCAAACATGAAAGCTCATGTAGCCGTAATTTTTGAACAAATAAGTGTAAATAAAAGACTGAGATTGTGACATGGATGTTAATTGGCAAAGAAAATGTCAATAACATTGAACATACAGCTAATGACAGATCCTTTTAACATATTTCAAAGAGAAAGCAACCACTCAAAGATGATAAGTTATTTTGTTTTGGGTTGGGTTTTTTTCTCTCAGATCAAATCTGTAATAGAAAAGGGTGTGAGGAATGTAGACCTTTAAGCCCCTCAGCTGGCATGTCATCATGACACAAATTTAATTCATAACAAACAACATACAAATGTCTTTAAACACTAAATACATAACCAGCATATAACCAACACATAAAAGAATATCTCTTTGTTCAAGTGAGTAAAGTTAGAAAGGAGACATTATTGAATTTCAGAAGAGTAAAAAGAAAATGTACCACCAAAAGAGTAAGTTTGAGTCTTACTACCTTTTGTCATACACTCATATCTCATATCTGAATGTGTTGAAACATGCATCCCTCCTTTTTTTATTTTTCATCATGACAGTGAGGGAGTGGACTTTTTGAATCAACACTTTTTCTACTTTTTTTTCTCCCCAGGTTCATTCGCCGTTTAGTGTATTTTTTCAAACCTGAAAATGATCTTTTCTCTAAATGTGATATAACAGATGTCAATAGCAGAATCATGTGTATTGTATGCTCTTATCTCATAGATTTTCTCTTGGCTTGTGGCCAGGTAAGTTTTCTTTTGTAGGTTCTTAAAGATTGTTTTTTATTTTTGCATAATCTTTTAACATTCTTGACTTGCTAAAGTTTTACATCAATTTCATCATATCTAATACAATGCATTCCTCTTAATTGGAAGAGCTTCAAGTCCCATGAAGGAAGAGAGATATTCTGAAAAGATTTGTAAAGCACTTCGAGCACAAAGTGGATTTAGCGCTATATAGGAAAAAAGTTCACATTCCGGTAAAATTTCCTTAAATGGGAGAATATATTGTTTTTATTATTACGAAGGTGACCGGCTGATTGTGTGGTTGTCTGGAAGTGGTAAAATTGGACAATTAGGCGGAACGGGCAGTTAGTCAAAACCCGATTTCTCTCAACCACCACATCAAATTCTACTCATGTACATTATCATGGCATTGTCTAGACATGGCACAATTGAATTTAATGTAAGCCCATATTATATAATGACTACACTGTATTTACACACATGTATAAATTTACCCACAATAGCATTCCATTGAATCTAAATTCACATGGACAGATAATACATATCAGCACATGCTTTCATTGAAAACCACCATTCGCCCCATTAATGGGACCCATGACTGAATGAGTCTTGCCTCAATGCGAACAAGAACGTGATGACAGAAGAAAAAAGAAAGGGAAAAACAGGGCAATAAATTGCCAGATGTCCACTGATTACACAAAATTTGTGAAGAAGGCCACAGAAAGTTGAAGAAGACAAATGAGGCCAGTTTCAACAGGTGAGCCAATTATTCAGCTGGGATCGGATGGTAACATAGGAGTCAACTAATAAATCCAGTTCATGAAGCATGGAGGAAAGGGGTTGTGCACTGATTTTAATGACCAGACATTTTGGGCAAGAATTTCAGCCAACATGGTTGATCAGTCAAGGGGAGTGAGTGGAGAGTTTGGGTTGGTGATTGACAGCACTGGCTGCAATGCACAATGTACTACATATACAAATGAACACACTAGACTGGCATTGGTTACTATATTGCAGCCAATTGCACAAGCCAACACTCGGACTCATTAAAACAATTGAAGATAAGAGAAGGTTGATGTCCATTGGATTGTTTCAGAATAAAGACAACCAATTCGCCAAAAATTGTGCCTGAACCAGCTGTTTTAGAGATGTAATTTTTATTTTAAAAATGTTTCTCCGACATAACGGACATTTATACAGAACAGACAATTAACTGTTCACTGCTGTATAAGTTTTACCTGTATTATTATTTTCATCATCATCATCATCATCATCATTATTATTATTATTATTATTATTATTATTATTATTATTATTATTATTAGTGTTTGCAGTTGTAGTCGTAGTAGTAGTAGTGTTAGTAGTAGTACTTGTAGTAGTAGTAGTTGGTTAAGTGGTGATCACATCTCAGCACTAGTTGAGAGTCAAGAGGCATTCACCACAGTCAGTACAAGCATGCGTGCAGTGTGGGTTTGAGCCTCATGACAGCAAGTCGTTGGCATTGTGTCCTTGGATAAGGCACTTTACTTTGCTTACCTCACTCGACTCATTGTGAATGAGTACCTGGCCATTAAGACAGCACTGTCTCTGTCTGAAGAAATGTATTCATGCCTAACAGGCTGCAAGTCTTGTTCTAAATGTTCTGTGTTGCTGTTGTTTGGGGGAGTAAAATGTCATTGTAAAGCGCCGTGAGCATGGCTTGCCATGGAAGTACACATTAAATGCCATCTTTACTTTATCTTTACTTGTGTGGTAGTATAGGGACATGCATCACCTGTCCTGGATTGATTTATGTGGATCATAATTTCGTTGTGCCTGTGCAATTTTTGTGTAGTTTTTCTCAATTTTACAGGAGAGCAAAAAAATCTAAATATCTTTCCTCAACGTCGGTCATTCATTTCAAATTTTTGTACGCACTTTGACGCACGGAGCCTGTGCACTTCGTGCAGAGACATTTGCAAGACATGATTTCTTTCAGATCATGTAAAAACGGTTCGGTGTAGCTAAAAACAGACACCACCATAGGATGCGCCATTAAAATTTACATGAGAATAGATGAACAACCAAAAATAGCCAATTTTTCACGCAAAAAGTGTTTGGGCATGACGATTTGTATATGGTCTCTTTATTAGTCACAACTGCAATACTTGTATAACGTTCTCTTTTTATCTTACTACACGGTCGCTGACATAATCTACAATGTTGAAAAGTGAAGTTAAACCCACAAAATAACTTATCTTGATATTCATGTCCACAGGAAGAAACGGACAAAATGATCTCTGAATTTTTGTCAGACATCAATGAGAACTTGCAAGAGGTATAAATATGTCCAGCCTCTGACTGTCTGTCTCTCGCTCGCACTCACACACACTCTCAGATACATACGTACACTCACACTGTTTCCCTCTCTCTCTCTCTCTCTCTCTCTCTCTCTCTC
>JAOYNN010368680.1:0-15425 GCA_025770095.1 Goniobranchus kuniei
CCCCCCCCCCCCAATGCTCTATGAATATCTATGAACTCGCTAGTGTAGAGACTTTCAGGTACAATCAATAGAAGATTGGGGGACACCCTGTCTAGTCATAAAAAGCCAAAAGCGGCATGACTCAATTTATGACGTTGTGTTTAGAGACTTACATGGACGATAGGATCTGTGGAGTGCAAAATCCACAGGAAATTGTTAATGGGGTCATACACAGAACATCGTACCAATCAAGTTGTGTTAACAGAGGTGTAAGCAGACAAGAGCCATTGCTGTCGATTGAAAAACCAAGAAAATAGCTTGGTTTGGTCACACTGCATGTTATGACTGTTTGTGCAAAACTGTAATACAGGGCACAGTAGAAGGACAACGGGAAAAGGAACCTCAGAAGAAAAAGTTAATTGATAACATTGTGGAATGGACAGGAATGAGGACCAAGATCCCCGACAAATTGAGGGACAGAGAAGAAAGGCCTGTGATTGTGAAGTCTGCAGCCCTTAAATTCCCCATATGATTGACAGGTCATGGGAGTGAGCGAGAGAGTGAAATGTTAAAAGCTCCCCTGATTTGATCAGATCTTTCCCTTTTCATCTCAGATCTTCCTGTGCCTGAGAGTCAGTGGTTGGGAGGTCAGGAATAGTCCCACAAATGTGTTGCGGTACTCAGGTGGAGGTTGGGACAAAAGCTGTATCATATTACATGGCATCCTTATGTATATATGTGATGCATAGATCATCAAACATGTATTGTTTTATATATGTGATGCACAGATAATCCAACAAGTATTGTTTTATATTGCTTTGAAAGCATCTATACGTCTTAAATGTTTCTTTGATCTTTCCCATTTCTTTGTTAAAAAATGTTTTCTTAAATATTTTTTGTGGGTGATGCTTACCAGTGGAATTAATTGTATTTCAGTGTGTTTGTCGGAGGGATGGTGTGAAGATTAGCATGGATATCTTTGTGAAGAAATACCAGCCAGAGAGATATGAGCTGTGGAAAGCTGGAAAAGATATTGCTCCTCATCCTGAAGGTCACCGAGATGGAAATAGAGTGCCACCTAATAGGTATTAATGCAGTTCAAATGTCTTGGCTTAATGGGTCATATATAAAGGTTTGAAATGTTAAGAGTGTTGATCAAAGATCAGCCTGCTAATTGCATTCATCTTAGAGCAAACAATCCATAAAGAAAGAAAAAATATTGTTAAAACGCAATTAATTCAGGTTTTTCTTGTCTTTTTTTAAGGGGACACAAAAAGAAGATTGAGGCAAACAGCTCAGGAACTGCTCATTTGCGGCGCCATCCTCTAAAAACGGAATTTCCAGAAACTGAGGCTCAAGAAGACACAAATTCAACAGCTGTCACTCATCAGGCGAAAACCAAAACCACAAAAATAAAAAAACCTAAACTTAAAATCCCAATTAAGGTTGAAGAAGAAAGGGACCCTTATCTTGGTATGTCACCATTGAAAAGACCCCGAAAAAAGAAGTTAATTAAGGTCACAAAAGAGGATCAACCTCCCAAGAAGAAATCCAAGGACTCAAAGAAAGATTGGAAAGGAAAAGAGATAAAGGTTGAAAAGGAGAGTGATGATGAAAGTCCGATGGAGACGTCGTCAGTCACTGACCTGATTGCAGCGTTTGTGAAACAAGAAGAAGCTGTTAAAAAACCCATAAAAGAAGAGGCAAAAGAGGAAGAAGGTGAACTAAAGGTGGATGAAAAGTTATCTTCAAGGAAGAAGTTAGATGCGTATTTGAAACCTCCTGTTGGCAAGCAGGAATTGGAGCCAGCTCCAGTGGAGGCAAGTGCCTTTCAAGAAGCTTTCCTCAAAACATTGTACGGACATGAACAAATGATCAAGCTAGAAAAGGAGGAGCCTACACAAACCAAAAACCTTTCTGATACGCATGAAACTGCCAGTAAATTCAGTGATGTGGTAAAAAGTCCTAATTCTAATAATGTCATTGTGAATGAGAAAAGCCAGAAGATCGTTTTCCCATCAAAACCTTTCATGTCAAACACTGGCAGCCTTTCACCAAAAGGCTCAGGACATTTATCCAATTTTGTACCTCCACATCTTCTCTGTGGACGAAATAATCCACCAGTGTATAAGCTTGACACTACGTCCCCAATAACCAGTCCTCAGAAAGTAGGGGGAACTGGTCTTAACACTTTGCACGATGAAGATGAATTTTCCCCTGCTTCAACTCCTCAGTTGGTTGCTTCTACAGCGCTTGGTAATCAAGAAAGCCTCATTGCTTCTGTGCCTATAGAAGGAAACATGACTGGAGTATCAGACACCCCCACATCTAACTTGCCTCTGTCTACCAAAGAGGGAAGGAAATCCCAGATAACCGCAGATGGTCAGAATGCGATCAATAGCGGTCACCCAACAATAAAATCTGAATTTTGGCCTACCACGTCAATGAAGATCAATACCAGCCAATCTCAAGACGGTGCACCTGTTGCTTCGTGCGTCACTTCCATCAACTCCGGTACTGTGTCTTATCCTTTTTGGCAGCACCCAGGCAATGGTCAGCTTATAACTTCTGACAAAAGATCTGCCATTGTAGTTCCCACTTTCCAAACTGCATCAAGTCCATGCATATCAACTGCTAACACATCTATCACTCCCATTTGCAGTCATTCCACACCCCAGCAAAAGGTCATGAATTGTGGAACTTTTCCATTTGTTTTGAGCAAATCGAATGTGTCAGCTATAAATGCCAGAGATTTGAAAATAGGCACTGTCATATCTTCTGGTCAACAACGTGCCTTGGTTGCCCAAACTCCAAGATTTAGTGTCAGTATCAGCTCAAATGTTAACTTAGGCCAAGGCGTGGATTCAGTGTCTGGCATCTCATTAGGGATGCCGGGCAGGCAACAAAATGGCAACAGAAAGGACAATAGAGTTTCATTGTTTAATCCTCAAAATTCCACTGGCATTCACCACAATGCCATGGCCAGCGACGCTATTTCCAAATCAACAAATGCTCTTAAAATGCAAACAATTAATGCCTCTATAATTCAAAACCTAGGATCAAAGAAGAACTATCATGTGCTAAATTTGAAAAATGAAATGCCTAAATCTCAAGTTTCTCATTCTGAAGTGATGAATTCAAGTAATTTTGATGCTCAGAGTGAGGTCCCCACAACAGAGGTTCAAAGAGGTTTGAATCCCCAAATTATCAGTATTTGTCCAAAACCAAAATCTCAAGACAGCCGGGTTACTACCAGTCAACCTCAAAACCAGCACATTTTATTTCATCAGATTGCTCAAGGAAGTCAGCCGGCAATTCTCACTCCAAGCCAGTCTTCCTTCCAGATTATAAATCCCCCAAAAATGCTTAAACCTCAAGAAGTAAAATCTTCTATATCAGCTGGACCTGAAGGGGCTCATTCTTTCGTAAATTCTCTTTCATCCAAGTTTGTCACAGCTGTGCCTCCTTCCAGTGTCTGGTATCAGTTGCAAAACCTTTCCCCTGGTGCCCTGACAGCTCAAAGCCCTCAGGTTCAACAGCTGTCTATGAATGCAACACATGAGCATGCATCAACTCTCATGAACTTTACCAAACCCTCGCATGATTCATTTACTTCAAAGGGTTTAATATCTCAAGGGTTGAGCAAGTCACCAGTGGCAATATCTATAATGCCATCCCCTACAAGCATAAAACCACAGCTAGTTCCTAAGAGTGCCAAGGCTCAGCCGAAAAAAATTGGCACTCAGCAAGTTTTATTTCAACAGCCCACTCATCCACAAATCATCACTTTACAAGGAAATAAAATGGCTCTTCCTGCACCTAGTGGTCATGTTCAGTTACACAACTCAACAGTGGTTCGTGCCTCACAACAAACGCCGCAAAATAGCCAGATTGGAAATCTTGTTCATCCTCAATTCACACCTCAAACCATTCCTTGTGAAACAAAATCTTTTGTCACAGCCCTGACTGTTCAAACCAGTAAGGGAGGACAAATTTTTCCAGTGTCTGACGGGAGAGCTAAACCATCCCAGGTGGTGAATGTGAGTCATACTTTGACTAGTAGCATTATGGAAGCTTCACCAAATTCTTTATCACTGGAACATCTGAAAACTAGCACAATGAAGACAAATGAAGACCCCGATGTTAATTTCGGTCAAGTTCATCCGAAAGGTTCTTTGAATAGTAATGTCTGTCTGAGTCTGACTCCAGCTGTCAGCTCCCAGGAGCAGATGAAATTATCTTCATCAAATGCTCACATTTCCACATCGTCAGCATTAGCTAGTCAACAGAATGTGACTATTGCAAAGACATTATTGCAGATGGCAAACGGAGAGCCTATGGAAAGACTGAGTAATGATAAAAGCTCTTCATCATATCTTTTAACAAGTTTATCTTCCTCTAATACCAGTTTGTCTTTGAAAGATTCAAGCTTGGTCGATAGCAGCACAACAGCCGCACCAGTGTTGACCCCAGTGCAGGAATATTCCCCATCCTCATCTGTTTCATCAGGTCCAGGAAAATTTGGCCCCCCTTCGCTGTCACCCATGTCAAACATCAGCACTGAAAACCTGATGAAGAGCGGGGAAGCAGACGTCATGTCTTGTGCGTCATCAAGAGAATCGAGTAAGTCTGTTTCGCCTGGGACGTATATCGCCATTGACAAAATCATGGGCCTCGACGCATCTCATGCAAACCAGCAACCAAACCACGGGGAAAGTCCGCCAGATTCACCCATGTCCGATGTTCTTGTTATCAACACAACAGACAGATCCTTTTCCACATCACCCCCAAAACTATCTCCACACATACACGAGCATCAATATGCCATCACAGAAGAGGAACCTATCAGTGGCAAGACACTCAAGAAATCGAGGAAAAAGAAGACGACCAAAGCCCCAGAAGTGATCCCGGACAAAGCTTTTTCCATGCCGCCAGAGCCTTTGAATGAAATGCCAACCCTCAGTCCTCAGGTGAGACCTTGGCCTGCTGACACAACTAGCTGTCTGTCTTACACTTATTCTTCCATTCAGTCATTTCCACTTGTCTCCTTTCCGCCAAAGACTTTCAGCATTTCTCACTCACACCCGCCATTTACTATGGCATCTTTGGCTCCTAGGCAGTTAGTTCCTCAGCCCATTATCTCAAGCTCAAGAGTAGTTACATCTCATACTCAGATCCTCAAGAGCAAGCCAGGCCGTGGGAGAGGCAAACACCGTGCTAGCAGTAAATTGTCGGAGAAACCTGGTAGTCGGGAAGGTTCCCCAAACATGAGTAATCTGCCAGAGGAAGGAATGCCAAAGCTTACAGAAGAAAGAGGCACTCATCCTATGATAGGTATGGCCGCAGATGGGTACAACCAAAATGCTCAATCACAGCACACTGGCTTGCTCGGGGACCTTTCATTGTGTACAGGTATAAAGGTACATAGTGTCTTTCATGTCCTCAAATTTATTTGTTGACTTTTTTCTTTGGTTCTTTCGTTGATTCCTCCTTATGTACATATTGCATGGTTTCCCCTGACACTGTTTCTTGTTGAAGTTGTATTCATCGTAGGTTATTTGTACCAGGGGTTTTCAAATCTGTTTGGAGTTTAAAAATTATAAACACAGTTTCTGCAAGAACATTTTATGAAAAGAACTTTTTACTGTTCATTTCTATACACCAGATTTGAGTTTTATGAAAGTTTAGGGAATGACAAAAAAAACCCCAAAGCAAAACAAAATAAAATAAGTTCTAGTCTAGATCCAAGTGTTTCATTCCCAATGTCTGCTTCATTGAGAAACCTGTAATAGATCTGTGATTTGAAATTGCTGTTCCAAGTTGTTGAATGTTGACACACATACCATGAATTTTCTGTTGTAGTCGGTTCACAGTCCTAGCATGATGATGAGTTCTAGCTTACGGTGGTTTTATTTTAATAAAATAAAAAAACAAACCATCATTACCCTTTTCAATGAAATAAAAAGTTTTGAAACTGAGAATCTTATTCTAGATTTTTAGATTCCCTCTTTTGCTTTGGTTTCATTCTTGTTAAAATTGGTATCTCCTTTTTTATTTTCACTTCCTCCTCTTTGAATTTATACAGATAATAATCCGTTGCTGCTTTTAAATCTAACATACTTTCTCCTACTAGTAAAGATTACTGTTACAACTTTACTCATGTCTTATTACCACAAAACATCTGTAGATGTAATGGAGAAGGATCAAGGAATGTTTGCTGTTTCTGTTTCAATGCCATTTACAACTTGATGAATTTGACATGCCTCTTAATGTCCTAGAAAGACTTCTGGATGTGAAAGTTTCAGTACCGGGTAGTGCTATAAATAGAATAGAAATACACAACTTTCTATTCTGTTGATCTCACTCATGTTTCATTCACATTACTTTTATCTTTAAATGTGTAAAGAGACATTGATGTTTTTCCCAATTTTTCAGTAATATTTTACTTATTTTTGTCTCTTCTCTTTCAAAGTTCATTTCCTCATTTGTTTGGGTAAAAGTGAACATTTTGTGCAGACAGTAGAAGTTAGCTAGGGGGGGGGGGGTGTATTCAATGCATGAGTTGTACTTTTTTTTCACTCATCAAACTTCTGTTAACAAGTATTTGTAAGCGTTGTCTTAAAAATTTACGTTTATACCCAACCTTAGTCGTTTTCAGTTCTCAGACAGGTAAATTTTACTTGTCTTTACTTTTATGACTTGAAAAATAGAAAAAACAAAACAACAAACAATTGTATTCATGCATAAATGTTTTCCATTGGTTTTAGTGTTTGTATATGTTAAAAAAGTCAGAAACAAAATTGTGAGAAATTTTAGTTCCTTGCAAAGTACACTAAATATTAAACAATGACAATTTTAATAAAAAATGAAGACATTCAAATAGGAAGTATTAATTTCTTTATTTGTAAACTGTCTGTAATATAATCTATCAGCATATAAGCCCTACGTATAATTGATGCAATAAATGTTGCAAATACCTTTACCTTAATTGTGACAGAAGAAAACTAAAGGTTGAAACAACACCCTAAGAATATAAGAACTTCTCTCCTACGTTACATAGTGACCATGCAGACTGACACATACTTCTTTCATGATCCTTTGGTCCAAAATCCTTGAGCATAATGTATCAACACATTGGTTGCTTGCTGCTCTTTGAGAACTGATTTCAGATTGAATTATTTGGTATATGCTTGATTAAATATACACATTGCTTCGTTATAAAGATGAATGTAAAATTTATTAGTGAATATCTTAACCCTTTCCTGCCTAAGCCAATCCCCCTGATCATGTGTGTGTGCCTGACCTGGTTTCCAGCCATATTATCCTGTGCCTAAGCAAAGGGCAATAACTCTTCCTATACTCATGTCGTTTTTAAAAACAATTATTTTGACATATAAACAGTAATATATTCCACCAAACACTACATCAAAATAAAGAAAATTAATTAAACATTTAGAAAAAAAACCTCTATAAGATGTATATCTATCAGTCACATTCGTTAGAATGTCAGTCCACTCATCAACTTCACCATCAGTCTAGAGCTACTCGCGCTGGAGCTAGGCCTCAATGTCATATCAGTCATATTATTGTCCTCTTCATCACTCATATTGCCTAGATCGGTATCTTACTCATCATCCCTATCAAAATCTTCTTCTATGAGCTGGAAGGCCATTGTACAGTTGATTATTCTCATGAGAAATGGTGGCTTCTGTGTTTCACCGTAGTTAGATGACGAAAGTAGATAAAGATATGTGGTTTCATTTTGTGAAGAGCTCATCGCTCGCAGCAAATGCGATTTCCGGGCCAAATCACGTTCTGTGCGTGATTTTGTTACTAGGACAGTTCAAAGACAGACTATCGTGAACAGACACATTGGGGCACACCAGGCAGGAGATGGGCGGGTCGCATTGAGTCATGTTAGGCAGGAGATGATCATGTCACTGGGCCGCATTAGGCAGGAACGTGTTAATATATTAATAAGTGATAAAATTGTTGGACAGTGAAGAGTATGAAAATTACATGTACATTGAGTAGACCTTATACTGGCCTGGCATTGAAGTTATCATGTGAAAACAGTAATTAGAATGTGATGAAAAAAATGAAGCCTTTGTTCCTTTGTTCTAAAATAACAGTAGGTTGAATATATGTTGGCATGTTTTGATCTCCATCTTTTGTTTGTTTGCAGGACTCAAAGAAGCAGACCTGTGCTGCCTCCAATGACAACAGTAAAAGGAAGAAGAAGGTTGTGCCGAAGAAGGAGGTGGGTAGGAAACAAGCTAAAGGAAACAAAATAGATGGAAAGGAAAATAGTTCGGCTCTTCCATTGTTAGACCTTCCACAGTCAGCTAGTTTGGCGTCTCCACTTGATAACAGTCACCATCAGCTGCCTGGATTGCCAGGCCAAACAAATTCTAATTCAGGTTTGTACCGACACTCAAAACAATGCGTTTGTGATGTTTTATGATGTTTTTGTCTTGATTTGTGTTTTTTCAGATGGTCAAAATATCTGTCATAAAGAGAAGTACTGTTAGGGTAATTGACAAGAAAACAGCTGTCACAGATTGCGAGACTGCAACAAGATAATACTTGTTGTATGCAATGCTTCCACTTCCCTACAAAATGGCGGATTTCTGTAAACTGGACTTTGCTTTTCTGGATCCCCGGACATACTGGAATTATAGGGAAAGAAAAAGGCGATCGCACGGCAAAGTCTGCTCTTCAAGAACATGTAAATAAAAATAAACTTGTCATTTTTTCTGATTTAAAGCCCTTGACAAATGAATCCATCAATCAGATATGGCAAGAAGAATGGGATAAGGAAACGAATAACAAACTACATGAAATTATTCCCAACCTTAAAGAAAAACATTCATCTTTCAAAATGAATAGAAAGAATGAAACAGCAATGTCGACTTCAAATCGGCCACATTTTGATTACACACTGTTTTATACTAAAAAAGGAACCCTATCCATTGTGTCCTTCATGTGGTGCCACTCTAACCACAAAACATGTGCTGTTGGAGTGCAGGCACATAGATAACATAAGGAAAAAGTTTTACAATGAAACAAATTCGTATAACATCTTCCAAAATTCGGAACCTAACATCATCTTCGCTTTTTTGAAAGCCACCCAATGTTACAGCAAAGTTTGAAAAAGCTTGTCTTTTTATACATCATATTGTAGATATTGTCTTGGTAGGGAAAGAAATACAATTAGAGTAAAAAAAACAACTGATAATGTAAGTACTTAAAACTCTGTCCTTTTATGTATTGCTTTTTGAATACCTAGAACCCTTTTTTAAGCTTTAGAGGGAGAAGATAAATAATGAAAAGCCCTGAGATCACCCCAACGGGATGCACTGGGCATAACTCACAATCAATCAATCTATAATTGTGTAAACTTGGGTTTGTCGACATGTAGTGTTTAAGGGGACAAAAAAAACACAAACCATTCAGATGTTGTAGTCTAAATACAGCTTTGTTGTAGTCTAAATACAGCTTGATGTGTGAACCACTCTGAAGGCCTGCATCTTTGTGAGTTCTTGGCAAGCTCGGCCTTAGCAAACAGGGGTGCTTGTATCAATCCTCTCAAAATGGGAGCACACTTTTTAAGGATCACTGTACTCTTTGTCAAATGTGAAATGAATTACAAATTACACACATTCATCCAGGAAAGCTTTGTATCATCATGTCTCTTTGTTTGCTTGGGTAGCTTTTTGGAGGGTTTTTCATTCATGTTATTAATTTCTACCGCTGTATGTTAGATTGAGGCTTATTCAATGATGTCAGAATTTTTGCATGCGTTTTAATTTTGTAAATTTGTACACAATTTATTAGAAAAATGAAATTATTTGGCCTTTAAGGCGGAAGGGTGAAAAAGAATTTTTTTTAAAAATGTGCTGAATTTACTTTTCTTGGCTTGGTTTCCAATGGTGAAGACAAACAAATTTGAAATTGAAACCTTTTGAATTTATTCCACTAGACTGCAGGTTACTTTGAAAGTGAATAGTCTGTAGATACAGCTTATCTAATTCACTTCTCGCATGGTTCTTGCAGGTACAGAAATTTTGCCCCTTCCTATTCCGTTGTCTGCTTGGGCCCAGCCAGTCAGCAAATTGTGGCAATGTCAAGAAGAGGATATCAGTCAGTCTGTCAAACAGTTTAACTGCAAAATGTCTTTACGGAGACCCTTCTGCTCTATCTGTACTCTATTTGAGAGATTTGATGTGAGTTCTTCTCGCAAACTTGTCATCATATAAAGGGAGATAAAACTGTCTAAAATATTGTCCTTTGAAGTTAGCAGTATTACTTTCTATATTGTACCTAGTCGTCTGAAAATGGTGCTTTTGTGACAGGATATTAATTTCAAATCATTGATATGTTTATAAAAGCTACTTTGAACCTTTCAGTGGAATTTGGGAGCAATTTTGTTAAAATTGGTGATAGTGTGATACCCTAAAAATGCTTAGATGTAAATACATGAGGTACTTAGTCCGTGTGGTATACCCATTATAAAACTGATACTTTTCCTATTAAGGGAATTATAAGCAAACTGTCATATTTTTTCTTCTGCAGCCTGAATCAGAATGGGTGTCCCTAAATGATCAGTCATCTTCAGCAACTCCCCCGCCACGTTCGCTCCCCATGATTCCCGAAGCTTCCTTTGCTATTAGCCAGACAAATAAAATGCCTTTCTGTGATTACAACCCTCTAGATGAGGATGGATTAAGTCCCTTGCTTGTGTGCTCTGTGTGCAGCATTACCGTTCATGCAAGTGAGTCTGAAACTTGTTTAATGATCTTATTACTTGAATTTGTGTTGTTTTTCAAGCTTTGAGTTGTTTTCGTATGCTTCACCTAGATGGCGAGGTATTATAGATATTTATAATTGTCAAAAATGGAAAGGTTGTATGAAGTTATGAAATGAATGTCTTAGAAATTATAATTGTACAAGAATTTTTTTTATCTATTTTTACTATTGCAGGATTGAAAAACTAAGTTGCAGAATGAGAAAATCAAAGCTTCTGTCAAAAAATACAAAAAGAAATTCTGAACTGTTGGTTCTTCAATTGTGACTTTTTATTTTTCTTTTTGAAATTTCAACTTTTACGCTTTAACATGCTTGTATTTTTGTGCACATGTATCAGTATGCTCAAAAGCACATTTATTTTCTTTGAAGGCTGTTACGGTGACATGTCATTAAAAGCAACCGAACAATGGACTTGTGATGCATGTGATTCTTCTATCAGTCATAATGAAAATGTGGTAAGCATCATCTTTTGTTTTCAGACCTACCAAAGTTACGCGCTCGCTTTATCATGTTACGGTGACCGCCGAAATGTTACGCAGTAAGCTTGGGGGTCAGAATGTTACGGCGAGGCGGCTATTCTCAATCATGTGCGGTAGTCCTCGGCAATTTTTTTTTTTTAAGAAAAAGAGAAGACATTGGTGTTTATTTTTTGCCTTAATTCCACCTGTATATTCGTCTGAGCGTACGCCAGCACTTAACTTGATGCAGTTATGGCCGTACACATGACACACCCACAGGCCCATTCCATAGGCAAAGAGCTATGCAGGCGCAAGCAAGCGGAAAACTGCTTTGCAGCTGACCGTTTCTTTGGCAAGTGTCTTTTACCAGATGTCGGCATGCAAAGTGACCTACTACTGCTGTTAGAATAACATAAGCACAGTTAGTACCGAGATGCGTCAAGACAAGAGTCTGAGAATAGGTCGCTTTCACCAACTGTCGCATTTTGCAATGCCAGTCCCCGAAAAAGAAAGAAGAGAAACCTACTAGATCTAATCTGCGACTGGCCTGCGCAAGACGCGTTGTGTTCTCGACATGTGTCATGAGTACTCACGAAATACTTGAGACAGGGCCTTCTCATGGGTGACATCATTCAATGAAGTAGGGTTAAATGCATTAAGATAGAATGATCACAAAGTGGAGTGGTGTAGATGTAGGCCTAAAACTAAAAATCTAGAGATCTAGACCTATGCGCCGTGTACTTCCATTTTAAAGCCGCAGTGAGGGCCAATGTTATGCTGTGTCACATGAATTACGGCATTACTTGTAGGCTACGTATTTTTATTATTCTATCGGAGACACCGTTATTCTTTTGTTTTGAATTGAGAATTCTGAAATGGTCACTCTCAACATTTTGCTGTCCACTAGAAGGTAACAAGAAATGCGCAATATATTACAGCGTGTCCAGTAAAGTCGGGAAAGGTTTGAAATTTCATAACCAGGTCAGGAAGGTCGGAAATTGAGGTCAGTTGTGTGTTTAAAAAAAAAAATCGGGCAGGCGGAAAACAACAGAACCACCTTATGCCGAAGAAAACATACAATAATCGATATTACAGTGGTGGGGGGGGGGGACCAGAGAGAGAGAGAAACAGGCACAGAAAGAGAGAGATTTAGCGGGATAAGTTGATTGTTAATGCGTGTAGTTATGGCTCTGTGGTCTGATTAATATAAATTATAATTATGTGTAGAGGCTGTATGTGCTGTATCAACCAGCACTTCCCGTACTCTTTATGTTAGGCGTATGTACTTTCATCATCCCCGAGCAAATAATTAGTGGATCATGTGCGGCACTCACGCAGTGTTTGTATCAGTGTGTGAGAAAGAGAGAGAGAGAGAGAGAGAGAGAGAGAGAGAGATCTATGGCAGTGAGATGCAACGTAAAGGGGCATAATCAACAAAATATAAGTCACAAGGTACCTCTCATGGAATCCCCTGCCCCTGGTTCAAGTAGAACATATTAAATTTAGAATAATACAGCTTTTTCATAATCTAATGGCAAAGTTTTAATTCTTAGTATTTTATTCTGAATAGTACTGTACAAAATTCAATGCAAGGTACCGGATGTGTTTATTGTTTGGTAAGTATTAAATGCTTGTGTAAAATCCTGTTGGGTCCGAGGCAGATACAAGGCAAAGGCCAGACCTAAAGCCTCAGTTTCAATGCAGCATGGGCTGATTTCTTTGGTCTTAACAAGTCTTATGCAGACCATCCTGCAGATTTTGATCTTCAAGAAGTATTTAGTTATGTCTTACATACCATACTAAGATTTTCATGTATTAGCTTTCAGCCAATGGTAGGTGTCACTGGACAAATATTCATAGCCTTTTTCTTTAAAGTCAATTTATTTAGGCATAATTTGCTGATCAGACACTGTAGGCACTAGGGTTACAATGTAGATTTTAAGAAATCAACTCAAATTGTAGATAATATTGTATTACTTTCCTTTGTCTTTTAACATTTTAGAGAATTGTGATCTTTTTTTTCTAATGTTTAAAATTTAAATACATATATTTGGGTCACTTCTACTGTTACAAGAAATGTGAAGTTTTTTCAGTCGTAACCTTATATTGTAACCTTATCTTGTATCTCTGATTTTTCACAATGTCCCTCCCTGGCTTACAAAAATCTTGTCAGTCTCGGTTAAAGTTATTGTCACTTAAAATTTGGGTTGACAGGTCTGTTGTTTTTGGTCATTGTAAGCAGGAGAGAAAAATTTTAAGATGAAAAGTGAACATTGGCCTTCCTCCACACCTCCCAAATCCCCCTGGTTTCTGACTCTACCCTCACCCTCCCAACACTCTCAGATCCCCCTGGTTTCTGACTCTACCCTCACCCTCCCAACACTCCCAGATCCCCCTGGTTTCTGACTCTACCCTCACCCTCCCAACACTCTCAAATCCCCCTGGTTTCTGACTCTACCCTCACCCTCCCAACACTCTCAAATCGACCAGGTCAATGATAGTTAAGAAATAAGAATGGCCTCGATGTGGACTTTCTAACCGAGGGTGTAAATTTTATGCTCCTACAGGTGTGCACCCTTTGCTGTTTGAGAGGTGGAGCATTGAAGCCGACTTCTGATGGCAAATGGGCTCATATCGTTTGTGCTTTAGCAATAAGTGATGTTTCTTTTCACAACATACGAGCCAGAGCCCCCATCAATACTCGTAGAATAGATCCAGAAAGATTCAAGTTGGTACGTCAAAACTTTCATTGGTGAACATTTTTGAGGTTCTATAATACATGTATCTTGACATGATTAATTTTCCATTATTTTTTCTATTTCTATTTCTTTCAAAGTGACAGGAATCATTACATCGTCAGTGTCACTTCACAATCGCTTGAGCTAATTTTGGCAGTTATAAGAAAAGTCATCAGTTTTATCTGAAGTAATGTTTTATAGTTTTAAACCAATAATGTATCCATTTATACAGTATTAAATGACTCTATTTACAAGTTAACAAGTTTGATTTCAAAATATTGTTCTTATTGCTGTACTTTGGTTTTACTGAGTATATTAATGATACTGACGACATGCACTTATAGTAATGCTTGGAAGATGGATAGTCACTGGGGCCAAAAATGACAAATTGATCACAGACACAAACGCTGTTGTTTTTTTCCTTTTACACTTTTTTTAGTGCATTTTTTTTTCTTTAAGCAAGCTTGATATTGATGGGAGAATTGAATATTGGTTTATGTCTTTTAAAAAAAAAAAAAAAAAAAAAATAAAACCATAATTAGTGTGTAATTGCACAGGCTTTGGAATACTGCAATTCTAGGAATGAAAAAAAAGTAAGAGTAAAATTGTTATTCTTGAGGAAATAGTGTAAAATTAGCATAATTGTTGCCTTTCAAAGGGAAAATAAAATCTTTGAGAAAGCATTCAGTGTTTCAAAAAGCTAAGAAATTTGTATTCTCACTTCTTTTTTCATCTTAGAAATGCTCATTGTGTGGCCCCTTGTCAGAGCACATTTCTCATCCCACGGCCTGTGTCCAGTGTTCCCATGGTCGATGTACCAAATCATTTCATGTCACCTGTGCAATTATGGCGGGCATTAAGTTTGAAATTAGTGACTGGCCTGTTCCAATTTATATTTCATGTCTCAAGCATGTTTCATCCCCTCCAAAATTTGATGGAAGACAAACATATGACTTGTCTGATTTGCAAATAAGTGATTTGGCTCTGGCGAAACATCATAGGAATAGACGCTATTACTGGGCCCATGTGACAGATGTAGTGCGGAATCGTTTGTACGAGGTTGATTTTGACGATGGATCATTCAGTGAAGATCTTTTACCAGAGGATATTGAGGTAGTTTTGTTTTTACCATCCTTTAATGTTTTACAGCTAGTTTGTAAATCTTGTTGACATGTTTTCTATTTGTTTTGGTTTCTTATTTATCAGTTTGTGATAGCTTTATCAGACCTGTAAATTCGTAGCCAATTGTCGGATTTCCGTCAAAATAGACTTTGTCATTAAATTTTTAAAAAAGAGAAAGAAAACAGAAACAAAACCACACAAATACAAAAATGTAAACCAACGAAGATGATTTTTTGGTCACTCCCTCAAGTTTACGTCTAAATACACCGATTTAACCTACCCCTACAAGTCTCACTACCACCCCTTTTGCCATATAGTA